>UESW01004044.1:531358-709373 GCA_900491605.1 Calamus simplicifolius
AAAATAACCTTAAATTTGGTTTCCTATTGATCCAAGTTCATAGGGAGTTTTCTTAAGGATAGGTCTAATTAGGGCTCTATTTAGAATGTAACATGCTGTGTTTATAGCTTCCGCCCAAAAATATTTTGGAAGTTGGCTTTCACATAGCATGGTACGGGCCATGTCTTCTAAAGTCCTATTCTTCCTTTCTACAACTCCATTTTGTTGTGGTGTTCTAGGTGCAGAGAAGTTATGATGTATGCCTTTTTCAAAACAGAATTTTTCAAATAAGTGATTTTCAAATTCAGTTCCATGATCACTTCTAATAGACACTATGGTAGTGTTTTTCTCATTAGTGACTTTCTTAACAAATTTCATGAATATTGAGAAAGTCTCATCTTTGTGAGCCAAAAACATTACCCAAGTGAATCTAGAGTAATCATCTACTATCACTAGACCATATTTCTTTCCTCCTAGACTTGTGGTTCTAGTAGGTCCAAAAAGGTCCATGTGTAGTAGCTCTAGTGGCCTAGTAGTTGAAACACATTCTTAGATTTGAAAGAAGTTCTTGTTTGTTTTCCAAATTGACATGCATCACATATTCGATTATTTTCAAAATTTAGACTAGGAATACCTTTAACTAAATCCATTTTCAATAATTTGGAAATTAGGTGTGTGCTTGCATGACCTAATCTACGATGCCATAGCCAACCAATCTCATTCATCTTAGCATTATCAGCAACTAAGCAATGATTACTTGGAGATAAATTACTCAAATCAATTAAGTACACATTGCCATAGCGTTTACCAACAAGAATAATGCTATTATCAATGGGATTAGTAACAGTGCAAACAGAAGCTTCAAAGGAAACCTTGAAACCTTTGTCACACAGTTGGCTAATACTTATTAGATTATGTTTAAGTCCATCAACATATAAAACATTATCAATATGAGTAGATGGAGTAATTTGAATCTTACCAATACCCATGATATGGCCTTGACCATTATCACCAAAAGTAACTACTCCACCTCTTTTTGATTCAAGGGTGATGAATTGATCTTTGTCACCCGTCATGTGTCTTGAGCAACCACTATCCAGGTACCATTTTCTTTTCAGTCTGATGGCTGCAAGACACTCCTGCAAAATATTTATGTCTTAATTTTAGGTACCCAAGCCTTCTTGGGTCCTTCATGGTTAGATGCATTAAATATTGTTCCTTTGGGAACCCAAATCATCTTTTTCTTTATGTGGAGATTTACACATATATGATTTATGTCCTTTGTTTCCACATTTAAAACAAGTAATGTTTAATGATTTTTCAGCATGTACAAAAATATTCTTCAAAGATTTTTGCTTTTTAAGTGGATTATATCCTAATCCAGCTTTATCAAAAATAGCCTTTTGATTTTCCAAAATCATATTAAGTTTGATAGAGCTTAGAGTAAATTTATCAACTATAGGCTTAAGTCTATCAACTTCATTTTTCAAACTTTCTTTTTCTTTTATCAAAAGTTCTTTATCAACAACATGCTTTTCATTTTCTAAGGATAGTTTTTGCATTTGAGTTTTCAAATCTTTGTTCTTTGAACTTAGGTTTGCAAAATCATCCATTAATTCATAAAAAGCACTATGCAATTCATCAAAGTGAAGTCATCAAGAAAACTCGGACTTACCTCATCATTGTCCGCCATGAAGCATAGATTGGCCATTTCACTCTTTTCTTCTTCTTCGGAACTTGAGCTTTCCGAATCGCTCCATGTGGCCATCATTGCCTTCTTTTTGAACTTCCGGGTGCCTTTCTTTAGTTGAGGGCATTCAGATTTAAAGTGACCCGGCTTTTTGCATTCAAAGCAAATAACTTCTTTTTCTTTGCCCTTGTCCTCATCTTTTCTTGCAAAGGGCTTTTTCTTTTCAAACTTCTTCTTCTTCATGAATCTTTTAAATTTTCTTGTGATGAGTGCCATGTCCTCATCATCACTTTCATCTTCAGATTCATGAGGCTCTTCCATATATTCAGAAATCTTAAGAGCCATAGTTCTCTTCTTCTTTGACTCATCATCATCAACATGTTGCTTAATTTGAAGCTCATGAGTCATCAAGGATCCCAATAGTTCTTCTAGGGGTAGTGTACTTAGATCCTTTGCCTCTTGTATTGCCGTCACCTTAGCTTCCCAAGTCCTAGGCAAGGAACGCAAGACCTTTCTCACAAGATCAGAATTATCATAAGATTTACCAAGACTTTTTAAACCATTAACTATATCAGTAAATCTTGTAAACATATCAGCAATAGATTCACATGCATCCATTTTAAACAATTCATATTTATGAACTAGCATGTTAATCTTGGATTCCTTGACTTGATTTGTTCCCTCATGGGTAACCTCAAGTCTATCCCAGATTTCCTTAGCAGAAATGCAAATAGATATGCGATTGAATTCATTTGCATCTAATGAGCAGTATAAAACATTCATTGCTTTGGCATTGAGTTGTGCCAATTTTCTATCATGTTCATCCCATTCCGTTTCCGATTTAGGAATCTCCATGCCATTAACTCTAGCAGTGGGTGTGTGTGGTCCATTGACTATAATACTCCATAGATCATAGTCAAGTGCTTGAATGAATATTTTCATTCTAGCTTCCAATAACCATAGTTTGAACCATTAAATAAGGGTGGTCTATTAGTAGATTGGCCTTCGGAAAAAGATGAACCAGCTTGAGTTGCCATGTGGATCTTTGACTCTTGATCGTTAGATCAAATCAAATGAGCACTAGCTCTGATACCAATTGTTGGTCCAGATAGCAACCCAAGAGGGGGGATGAATTGGGTTTCTCAAAAATTAAAACTCTTTTGAAGGATAACCCCCAGCGGAAATAAAAACTTAGATTCACAAATTAAAACTAAACAACCACAATTAGAGAGTTGAAGATAAAGAGACAATCACGGCAAACACAGGAGATTTTATAGTGGTTTGGTGTACCTACACCTACGTCCACTCCCAAGTACTTCTTGGGTCCACACTATAATCAACCTGATTACAGCAGAGTTGTTTTGCAAGCTCACAACTCGAACTTGTTGTTTTCCCGGGCGCACAACGAACCCAGCTGGTTTTCAAGGCTCACCAGCACAAAACCTATCACCACAAGCTAATGCTTGCCCAAGGCTAACAGCCTCAACTGAATCAATCACCAGATTGACCCAGCAAACAGTATTTAACTTTACAAGAACAAAAGCTCCTTCAATGAGCAAATATACAATAATGAAACAATAATAAGAGAGTAGAAATCAAAGCCTGATTCGCAGATCTTGGTGGCTTCTTCCTTCTCTTCTTTTGAATGGATCTTCCTTTGTATGGATCTTCCTTTGAAGATGCTCTTGAGACTCAGAAGATCAGAAAAACTAGGGCTTCTTCCTTCTCTTGAGATTTCTTATAGATAGAACAGCAAAGGCTTGGAATCTCTCTCTCTTCTTTTGAGGAATCAGTATGATCTTTCCTTACAAGTTTTCCCTCTTTTCTTTTTTGATAGATCTCAAAGGTTTTCTCTATTCTTTTCTTTTTGCCTCTTTCTTGTCTCCTTTTTGGGATGCAACAGACTCTCTTCTTATAGATCCGATTAATCCACAAATAGTTTAAAACTATCCGTTAGAAGCAAGTGTAAGAAGGATTAGATCCATAAATAACAATAGCCGTTGGGATTAAACTAGATAAAGATAAAGTTTAGAGTCATTCTGATAGTTCTGGAGCCGTGTCTGACATTCTGGAGTCGGCTCTAACTTTTCTGGAGTCGGCTCTAACTCGAAATTATTTAATCCGCTTGATCTGGAGTCGTCTCTGACTTTTCTGGGGTCGACACAAAATTCTTCTGGAGTCGACTCTAACAGTCTGGGAGTCGACTCTAAGTCGTGGCCTGAAAATCCATCGTTCTATTATTTTTGATAGAGTCGGCTCTCACAGTCCCGGAGTCGACTCTAAGTCTGTGCCATTTTCCGGAGTCGACTCTGCAATTCCATGTGTCGACTCTAATGTCTGCAATCTTACCTTGACATTAGATTAGAACCAGAACTTGATTTGACTCTTGATTTTGATTATCAAATAGACTTATAATCTAAAAAACTTAATCAAAATCATTAGTAACTTCAAATGTTATACTCAAATAGTTTTGTTAATCATCAAAATCCTCAATTGGGTCAACATTCATCTTGTACACCCATTTGTTTAACAATGCTTTCTTTCTAGCGGGTAACTTCACAAGATCCCAAGTCTTGTTTTTCTTTAAAGAGTCCATCTCCTCTTTCATAGCCAACTCCCAGTTGACCTTAGCTTCATCCTGCATGGCTTCAACAAACATTCTGGCTCTCCAGAATCTGTGTACAAAACATAATCATTAGCATAATACCTCTGTGATGGCCTGGTAACCCTCGTGGTCCTCCTCAACTGTGGGGACACCGGCTGAGGTACCAATGTATGCATGTGGCTGTCTGTTCCAACCACATCTTCCTCCTCCACATCCTTGGAGTTTCCATCTTCAATTTGCACTCGGGGAATTTCTCTATCTTTCACAGGATCGAGTTCTATAAACTCCTGTTTCTTTTCTTCCACTGCATCCTTCCTGTCTTTGTAAGTATGCTCTTCATCAAATACCACATTCATGCTTCGAATGATCTTATTGTTCTAGAAATCCCAGAGCTTGTAGCCATACTCATCGCCACCGTATCCAATGAAAACACACTTTGTAGACTTGGAGTCTAACTTACTTCTCTTCTCTTTCTCAATCAAAGAATAAGCAATGCAGCCAAATACTTTAAGAAAAGAAAGTTTTACCTATTTTCCTGTCCAAACCTCCTCTGGAATCCCACCATCCAATGCACTGGATGGACTCTTGTTGATCAAAAACACTGTGGTGTCCAGTGCTGCCGCCCAAAAATATGTAGGTAGACCTGAGTCAAACCTCATACTCCTCTCTCTCTCAAGAATGGTCCTGTTCATTCTTTCTGCCACACCATTCTGCTTTGGTGTCCCTGGGACGGTCTTGATCCTTCTGATTCCATGCTCTGCGCAGTAGACATCAAACTCTCTACTGCAGTATTCGCCACCGTTATCTGTCTTGAGACACTTGAGACTTGCTCTAGTCTGGCTTTCACACATGACTCTCCATCTCTTGAAGATGCCAAAGACCTCAGACTTTTCCTTCATAGCAAACACCCAGACTTTCCTGCTGAAATCATCTATAAACATGACAAAGTACTTATTGCCCGCATATGATGCCACTGGTGCTGGACCCCAGACATCTGAATGAACCAACTCCAGCCTTTCAGTCTTCTTCTGAGTTCTTGCTAACTAAAAACTCACTGTTTTCTGCTTACCATAGATACACCCTTCACAAAACTCTAGATTCACCTTCTTTAGCCCAGGTAAAGCTCTCTCCTGTGTAGAATATTCAAGTTTTTCTCACTAAGATGACCGAGCCTCCTGTGCCATAATGCAGTCACTGTACCCGTGTCTCCTGCTGCCACTGAAACTGAACTCTCACTGTCTGCCAAGAAGTAGAGAGTGCCTGTCTGCTTCCCTTTGATAACAACCATAGATCCTTTAGTAATTTTCCACTAAGAATTTCCAAAAACGGCTACATAACCCTCAACTTCAAGCTAACTGATAGAAATTAGATTTTTCTTTAACTCTGGGATGTATCTGACTTGTGCAAGTCTCAATTCTCCGCCTGTCACTGGCTTCAGTACAATTGTTCCTCTACCAACAATTCTGCACTGCTGTCCATTGCCAACTGTGACATGACCAAAATCTCCTTGGACAAAATCTGAAAATAGATGTCTCTTTGAGCTGCAATGGTAAAAAGCTCCTGAGTCTACAAACCACAGATCTGAGTTTGCCCCATCGCCGGCTGACGGCACACATCCTCAAAATTCCGCTCAATAGTACTCACAACATTTGCTTCCTGACCTTCTATCTTGCTCTCTTCACCTTTTTCCTTCTTTTACCCCAACAATCCTTGCTCATGTGACCTTTCTTCTCGCAGTTCCAACACTTCATGGGAAATCTCCCTTTGGACTTTCCTATACTCTTGGACTGGCCTTTCTCTGATTTCTTCCTCTCCTGTGATCTTCCTCTTGTATCCACCATGAGTGCAGTACTTGTAGAAGTTCCACCCACAGCCTTTCTTCTCATCTCATCATTCAATATACAACTAACTGCATCATTGAATGTAAGAATACCTGATATCGAGTTGCTGACTGTCATCACAAGATTGTCCCAACTCTCTGGCAAGGAACATAAGAAAAGAAGCGCCCTGAATGAATCATCAAAAACAACAGAGACCGACTCCAATTGATTAATCATCAAGTTGAACTCGTTCAGATGCTCCGTCACTGAACTATTCTCAGCTATCTTCAAATTGAAGAGCTTTTTCATGAGAAATATCTTGTTTGAGGTGGAAGGTTTTTCATACAACTTTGTTAAAGCGGTCATCATATCCACGGTGGTCTTTTCCTTTGCAATATTATACACCACTTGAGGTGTCAATGACAATCTGATCATGGCTAGGGCTTTCCTATCCAGAATCATCAAATCTGAGTCGCTCATTGAATCCGGCTTCTTTCCCTCTAATGGAAGGTAAAGATCATTCTGATATAGGTAGTCCTCAATTTGCATCCTCCACCATCCGAAATTGTGACCATTGAATTTCTTGATTTTGATCTTGTCTTCTGCCATCTCTTTGTTGATTTGTCCGACCATAATAATATGAAGAAAACCAGGCTCTGATACCAATTTGATAGAGAATACAACAAATATTCTCTAATATGATCGCTATTAGTATGGCCAAGCACGCAGTTGCGATAAAATTAATAAAAAAATAGAATAATAATAGGAACCAAAATCTAAAAGAAAACAGTGAGAGACGAGGATTTTACGTGGTTCACCCAAACTGGGCTACATCCACGGCGGCACAGGATCTGCAAGGCTTCACTAAGAGTTGAATCAGGTACAAGCCCTCAAAACTCTCTCTCTCTTAGAAACTCTTGTGATCTCACATTTTTTTTTCTCTCTTTGAAGCACACAAAGGTGCTCACCGAGCCTCCAATTTATTTCACACGTTCGTAACTCCCACACAATATTTACAGCTAAGATGACGCCTCAAATCCTCCTCCAAAAGCTCCCTACGTTGACTTTGGATAATGGCCAAAACATCCTCAACTAACTCCCTAAAATCTATCCAAATCTTATGTTTGTTACTTTTGGATAATGACAAAAACCATCCTCAACTAACTCCCCAAAATCTATCCAAATCTCATGTTTGTTACTTTTGGATAATGACTGATTTGCCAACTCCTTCGTGAACTCTGATTTGGGGCTTCCTCTTGATGAAATTAATCTCCATCCATAACAGAGACATGGGCCTCTCGTTGGAGTTCGAGGTGGAGGAGGCGGAGGCCTGCGAGGTGTCGAAGAAAAATTCGGGAAGCGAGGACGACATCTGAAGAGGGAAGTCAGTGAATATGTCGGCAAGTGCGGCATCGTAGTAGCAAGCAAGGTGATGTAGTTCATGCAGTAGCGGTTCAGTGGGTGGACTCCACCGCCAGGCGCTGGCGATTTGGAGGCATCCTTTTGCATCACCGCCTCAAAGTTGGCGAGGGTGGCCCGGACGACCTCGACGAGCTTAACAAGAGAATTCAGCGCCTGGGTTGGCATCAGTGGATTCAAAAGAGAAGACAGGCTCGATCTCCATACAGAGCTTGGCGATTGCGTTGTAGAGATCCAATATCACTATAAGAAAATGCTGAGATAGCGACGCAAATTTAGCAATGCATTCTTGCATCACTAAATTACGATCAAATTGCGACGTCCTAGCGACAACAAAAAATAGCAACGCATTTAGCGACGCTATTGCGATGCATAGCTCAAAAAATTAAAAAAATATTAAATTTTAATTTAGCGATACAAATAGTGCATCGTTATTTTAAAAAAAAATTAATATTTATAAAATAAAATTATCAAATAAAAATATTGCGATGCATCTCATTGCGTCGTAATATTTTATAAAAAAATTAATTATGTTAAATAGTGACACATTAGCGACCCAATAAACCAGAAAATTAAAAAAAAAATTAATTTTGCAATGCAAGTATTGCATTGCAATTTTTTTAAAAAAATAAAATATTGCGATGCAACAAGGTGCATCACAATTATTTTAAAAAAATTATTTTTATAAAATATAATTATAAAATAAAAATATTGCGACACAACTCAGTGCGTCGCTATTTTTTTTTAAAATATTAATTATGTTAATAGCGACGCATTAGCAATGCAATAAATCCAGAAAATAAAAAAATTAATTTTTAATATAGCGATGCAAGAAATGCATCATAATTTTTTAAAAAAATATTAAATTTTATAAAAATTAATTTTATAAAATATAATTATGAAATAAACGCAACCGTCGGATCGTCGTCGATTGGATTGATCGCAACGGTCTGAGATCGATCATCGGCGATCGGAATCATGGCTTGGATCGATCGTAATCGTCGAATCGTCGCAGATCGGATTGATCGCAACGGTCCGAGATCGATTGTCACCGACTGGGATCATGGCTTAGATCGATCGCAACCGTCGGATCGTCGCTGATCGGATTGATCGCAATAGTTCGAGATCGATCGTTAGCGACCGGGATATATCATGGCTTGGATCGATCGTAACCGTCGGATCGTCGCCGATCGGATTGATCTTAACGGTCCGAGATCGATCGTCAGCAACCGGGATATATCATGGCTTGGATCGATCATAACTGTCGAATCGTCGCCAATCGGATTGATCGCAACGGTTCGAGATCAATCGTCGACGACCGGGATATATCATTGCTTGGATCGATCGCAACCATCGATCGTCGCTGATCGGATTGATCACAATGGTCTGAGATCGATCATTGGCAACCGGGATCATGGCTTGGATCGATCGCAACCGTCGGATCGTTGCCGATCGAATTGATCGCAACGGTTCGAGATCGATCGTCGGCGACCGGGATCATGGCTTGGATCGATCACAACCGTTGGATCATCGCCGATCGGATTGATCCCAGCAGTCTTAGATCGATCGTCGGCGATCGGGATCATGGCTTGGATCGATCGCAACCGTCGGATCGTCGCCGATCGGATTGATCGCAACGGTCCGAGATCGATCGTTGGTGATCGGGATATATCATGGCTTGGATCGATCACAACCATCGGATCATCGCCGATCGGATTGATCGTAACGGTCCGAGATCGATCGTCGGCGACCGGGATATATCATGGCTTGGATCGATCGCAACCGTTGGATCATCGCCGATCGAATTGATCGCAATGGTCCGAGATCGATCGTCGGCGACCGGGATCATGACTTGGATTGATCGCAACCATCGGATCGTCGCCGATCGGATTGATCGCAACGGTCCAAGATCGATCATTGCCAATCAGGATATATCATGGCTTGGATCGATCGCAACCATCGGATCATCGCCGATCGGAACGATCTGAGATCGATCATCGGCGACTAGGATATATCATGGCTTGGATCGATCGCAACCACCGGATCATCGCCGATCGGATTGATCGCAACGGTTCGAGATCGATCGTTGGCAACCAGGATCATGGCTTGGATCGATCACAACAGTCGGATCGTTGCTGATCTGATTGATCACAAAGGTCCGAGATAGATCGTCGCCGACCAGCATATATCATGGCTTGGATCGATCGCAACCATTGGATCATCGCCAATCGGATTGATCGCAACGATCCGAGATCGATCATCGGCGACCGGGATCATGGCTTGTATCGATCGCAACCATCGGATCGTCGCCGATCGGATTGATCGCAACGGTCAGAGATCGATCGTCGGTGATCGGGATCATGGCTTGGATCGATCACAACCATCGGATCGTCGCTTATCGGATTGATCACAACGGTCTGAGATCGATCATCGGCGACCGGGATATATCATGGCTTGGATCGATCGCAACCGTCGGATCGTCGCCAATCGGATTGATCGCAAAGGTCCGAGAACGATCGTCGGCGATCGGGATATATCATGGCTTGGATCGATCGCAATCGTTGGATCGTCGCTAATTAGATTGATCGCAACGGTCCGAGATCGATGTCGGCGACCAGAATATATCATGGCTTGGATCAATCGCAACGTCGGATCGTCGCCGATCAGATTGATCGCAACTGTCCGAGATCGATCGTCGGCGACTGGGATATATCATGGCTTGGATCGATTGCAACCATCGGATCGTCGCCGATCGGATTGATCGCAACGGTCCGAGATCAATCGTCGGCGACCGGGATATATCATGGCTTGGATCGATCGCAACCGTCGGATCGTCGCTGATCAGATTGATCGCAATGGTCCGAGATCGATCGTCGCCGACCGGGATCATGGCTTCGATCGATCGCAACCATCGGACCGTCGCCGATCGGATTGATCGCAAATTTTTTTAAAAAATATTAAATTTTATTAAATATAATTAAAAGATAAAAAATTTAATTTTAAACCGGGATCATGGCTTGGATTAAAAATAAAACATTGCGATGCAAACATGTGCGTCGCAATTATTTTTTAAAAAAATTAATTTTTATAAAATATAATTATGAAATAAAAATATTGTGACGTGAATCAGTGCATCGCAACTTTTTTAAAAAAATAAATTATGTTAAATAGCGACGCATTAGCGGCGCAATAAATTAGAAAATTAAAAAAAAATAATTTTTAACTTAGCGATGCAAGTATTGGTCGCAATTTTTTTTTAAAAAATAAGTGTTATAAAAAATATTAAAATAAAATATTGCAACGCAAACATGTGCGTCGCAATTATTTTTAAAAAATTAATTTTATAAAATATTTATGAAATAAAAATATTGCAATGCGAATTAGTGCATCGCAACTTTTTTAAAAAAATAAATTATGTTAAATAGCGACGCATTAGCGACACAATAAACTAGAAAATTAAAAAAATTTAATTTTTAATTTAGTGACGTAAGTATTATGTCGCAATTTTTTTTTAAAAAAATAAGTGTTATAAAAAATATTAAAAATAAAACATTGTGACGCAACCATATGCGCCGTAATTATTTTTTAAAAAATTAATTTTTATAAAATATAATTATGAAATAAAAATATTGCGACGTAAATTAGTGCATTGTAAATTTTTTTAAAAATAATTTATGTTAAATAGTGACGCATTAGCGACGCAATAAACTAGAAAATTAAAAATATAATAATTTTTAATTTAGCGACGGAAGTATTGCGTCACAATTTTTTTAAAAAAAGTGTTATAAAAATATTAAAAATAAAACATTGCGATGCAAAATATGCGTCGCAATTATTTTCAAAAAAATTAATTTTTATAAAATATAATTATGAAATATATGACGTAAATTAGTGCGACACAATTTTTTTAAAAAAATAAATTATGTTAAATAGCGACGTATTAGCGGCGCAATAAATCATAAAATTAAAAAAAAATTAATTTACCGATGCAAGTATTGCGTCGTAATTTTTTTTTAAAAATAATTGTTATAAAAAATATTAAAAATAAAATATTGCGACGCAACCATATGCGTCGCAATTATTTTTTAAAAAAATATTTTTATAAATATAATTATAAAATAAAAATATTGCAATGCAAATTAGTTCGTCGCAACTTTTTTTAACAAATAAATTATGTTAAATAGCGACGCATTAGCGACGCAATAAATCAGAAAATTAAAAAAAATAATTTTTAATTTAGCGACGCAAGTATTGCGTCATAATTTTTTTAAAAAATAAGTATTATAAAAAATATTAAAAATAAAATATTGCGACGCAACCATTTGCATCGTAATTATTTTAGAAAAATTTATTTTAATAAAATATAATTATGAAATAAAAATATTGCGACGCGAATTAGCGCATCGTAACTTTTTTAAAAAATAAATTATGTTAAATAGTGATGCTTTAGCGACGTAATAAATTAGAAAATTAAAAAAAATTAATATTTAATTTAGCGATGAAAGTATTGCGTCGCAATTTTTTTTAAAAAATAATGTTATAAAAAATTTAAAAATAAAACATTGCTATGCAACCATATGCGTTGCAATTATTTTTAGAAAAATTAATTTTATAAAATATAATTATGAAATAAAAATATTGCGACACGAATTAGTACGTCGCAACTTTTTTTAAAAATAAATTATGTTAAATAGCAATGCATTAGCAACGTAATAAACCAAAAAATTTAAAATTTTTAATTTTTAATTTAGCGACGCAAGTATTGCGTCGCAATTTTTTTTAAAAAATAAGTGTTACAAAAAACATTAAAAATAAAACATTGTGATGCAACCATATGCATCGTAATTTTTTTTAAAAAATTAATTTTTATAAAATATAATTATGAAATAAAAATATTGCGACGGAAATTAGTGCGTTGCAACTTTTTTTTAAAAATAAATTATGTTAAATAGCGACGCTTTAGCGACGCAATAAACCAAAAAATTCAAAAAAATTAATTTCTAATTTAGCGACGCAAGTATTGCATCGTAAATTTTTTTTTAAAAATAAGTGTTATAAAAATATTAAAAATAAAACATTGCGATGCAACTATATACGTAGCAATTATTTTTAAAAAACTTAATTTGATAAAAAATTATGAAATAAAAATTTTGCGACGCGAATTAGTATGTTGCAACTTTTTTTTTTAAAATAAATTATGTTAATAGCGACGCATTAGCGATGCAATAAACCAATTTTTTTAAAAAAAAAATTTAATTTAGCGACGCAAGTATTGCGTCACAATTTTTTTTAAAAATAAGTGTTATAAAAAATATTAAAAATAAAACATTGTGACGCGCATATGCGTCACAATTATTTTTAGAAAAATTAATTTTTATAAAATAATTATGAAATAAAAATATTGCAGCATGAATCAGTGTGTCGCAACTTTTTTAAAAAAATAAATTATGTTAAATAGCGATGCATTAGCGACTCAATAAACCAGAAATTTAAAAAAATTAATTTTTAATTTAGCGACGCTAGTATTGCATCGCAAATTTTTTTTAAAAAATAAGTGTTATAAAAAATATTAAAAATAAAACATTGCGACGCAACCATATGCGTCGCAATTATTTTTAGAAAAATTAATTTTTATAAAATAGTTATGAAATAAAAAAATTACGATGCATTAGCGACACATTATCCCATAAAATAAAAAAAAAATTTTGCTGGTCATTGCCACCTAATTAGCGACATATTAGCGACGCAATAATTGCGTCGCTAATTTTCATAGAAAATAAAAAAATTGCCACCGGCCAATATAGCGATGGATTAACGATGCATAGTTGCGTCGCTAATCCATAATAAATTAAAAAAAAGTAGCGAGGGATTAGCTACGCAAAATTGCGTCGCTAATCCCTAATATATAAACTGAGTCATGCCCGCCCCCTCCCATGGCCTTTGCTTCTTTCTCTTCTTACCCTAACCCGTCGCCTCCTCCTCCGGCTCCCACTGCCCCCTCCCCGACGCTAGGAACCCACCGGCGACGCCCCCCCCCCCCCCCCCGCGGACGCAAGGAACCCCCGACGGTGTCCCCCTTTTACCGAGGTAAGCCCTCGTTTTTTTAAAAAAATAATGCCGGGGTGGGTTTTTCCCCCCCCCTGAGGCAACGGCCACGGCGGTTGTGGCCTGAGACGACGGCCATGGCCGCGGCCGTGGCTGGCGGTGGCCTGGCCATGGTGGCTAGGCCACCGTTTTTTTAAAAAATAAAATTGTAGGGGTGGGTTTTTCCCCTACCCCTGAGGCCACGGCGGCGGCCGCGACCGTCGTCTCAGGCCACAGCCGCAGCATTTTTCCCCCATCCCTGAGGCCTGGCCACCGTTTTTTAAAAAAAATAAAATGTGGGGTGGGGTTTTTCCCCCATCCCTGAGGCCACGGCCACGGCCGTGGCCGGTGGTGGCCTGGCCACGGTGGCCAGGCCACCGTTTGAAAAAATAAAATAAAATTACAGGGGTGTGGTTTTTCACCCACCCCTGAGGCCAGGCCGTGGCCGGCGGTGGCCTGGCCACGGTGGCCAGGCCACCATTTTTTTTTAAAAAAATAAAATTGTAGGGGTGGGGTTTTTCCCCAACCCCTGAGGCCACGGCCGCGGCCGTGGCCGGCGGTGGTCTGGCCATCATGGCCAGGCCACCGTTTTTTTTTTTTAAATGTAGGGGTGGGGTTTTTCCCCCACCCCTGAGGCCACGGCCACGGCCGCGACCATGGCCGTCGGTGGCCTAGCCACGGTGGCCAGGCCACCGTTTTTTTAAAAAAAAAATGTGTGGGTGGGGTTTTTCCCCCACCCCTGAGGTCACGGCCGCGGCCGTGGCCGACGGTGGCCTGGCCACGGTGGCCAGGCCACAGTTTTTTTTTAAAAAAAAGGGCCGGGGTGGGGTTTTTCCCTCACCCCTACCGTTTCCAGCCACGGCCGCGGCCGTGGTCTCAGGGGGTTGGTTTTTTTTCTTCATTCATTATGAAATTTTTTTTATTTAATTTATTTATGTTTATGAACTCAATTTTACATGAAATATTAGAGAAATTTGCATGTAATCTATAATCTTGTAATGCATAATTTGATATTTGCATAATATTTGATATATTTAAAATTTATATATTTAGATTTATAAATGTCTTGTGTTATCGAATCTGTTTATTTTTTGAAATATTGTTCATGATATATTATTATTAGAATGCTTATCATGCAATTTATATGGTTTTGATAGTTTAGATGATTAATTTTTTAATGAATTTATATTTCTTTATTACCTGTTATATTTTGGCTTAGCAAATTTTAAATATTTAGTTTTTAAATATTGTCACAATCATTTTCTTAGCAAATTAGAAAAAAATTTAGAGTATTCATGTTCTTCAATTGAAAGAAATTTGATATAGCAAACCATAATTTGATATAATTCCTCAAATTCTAAACCAACCAATCAAAATAAATTCGATATCATGAAGGAAAAATGATATAGCTCATTTACAACTAAATTTAATGCAAGAATATTAAATTTGATATAGTGAACTCAGATTCAAGTACCGAAAGAATATAACTCCTCCTAATAAAAAATTTGAGATAAGAGCATAGCTTTTATGTGATTTGAGTTATTATATTGAATCAGATTTAGTTTAGGCCAAGTTGAATCCATTTTACTTATCTAAAGTAAATCCATATGACATACATACTATGTCAAGTTCGTTCTTTGATTTTTCATATTATTTCTCATAGCATTTTTTGTAAGACTTAGTCTTGCAAATTCTCAAATTGTCCTAGTGGACAGTTTGAGATTATTTTTTGCGATATGTTTGTCTGCTATTCGTCATCGTTAGTTGAGCTTGCAGTTTGTATATCCTCATACGTTCTCCTAGTGTGGCATATAAGCCACACATTTAGGAGAACATAAGGGGAATTGCTGCCGAAATTTCAACGTAAACGATGATAATTTCGAGCAGAATAACATATCGCATAAATAATCTTGAATGGGATAGGGCCTTACCTAAGTCCTAGTGGAGTGAAAGTGGAATTCATTTAGGACACTTGCTGACTTGTGAAGTCTAATGATTGAATGGACCCTGGTCCTGGGCCTCGGTCCTGGATAGCATGTCAAGGATCGTAGCCATGGCCGGGCCTTGATTTATCGTATAATTAAAGAGGCACAATATTTGTTATTTATCTTAGATGTGTAAAAGAATTAATCTATTGCTATAATGACTAATGCAAAATTATACCGTTGTCTCCTTTAATGGTTTACCAGGAATTGTATAACTTGGTCAAAAATGAGCGGGGCTCGCTCGTGGATGTATGTAAGGTTAAAAGATGGGTTGCTTAATCCAGATTTTCTGAATGGATTGGAAGAATTTATAGCATTTGCATGTAATCAACCTGAATGGATGGATGGGCCTAGGATCAGGTGCCCCTGCAACTTACGCAAGGATGGATGGGCCTAGGATCAGGTGCCCCTGTAACTTACGCAAGTGTCAGAATAAAGCCTATAGAGATGTTGAAACTGTAAAGGTGCACTTGTGTAAAAAGGGGTTTGT
The DNA here is from genome assembly GCA_900491605.1 of Calamus simplicifolius. Taxonomy (NCBI): domain Eukaryota; kingdom Viridiplantae; phylum Streptophyta; class Magnoliopsida; order Arecales; family Arecaceae; genus Calamus; species Calamus simplicifolius. The sequence continues at coordinate 547,431 of UESW01004044.1, forward strand.
TCCTGGGTACGATGTTTGGAACTGTCATGGTGAAACTGAGGAAATGTTTGCAGCTGTCACTAGACAAGAAGTGTCAAATCCTATTGATGAACCATTTGTGAATTTAAACACATACGAAGAAATGGTGATGAATGCATCGGGTAACGAATTCAATCAGAATACATTTATGGAAGAACCAAATCCAGATGCACAACAATTTTATGATATGTTGTGTTCTGCAAATCAAGAATTATATCCTGGTTGTGAGAGTCATTCCCAATTGTCTATGGCTGCTCGGTTGTTGAATATTAAGGCGGAACATCGATTATCAGAAAAGGCATTCAATGCTGTAGCTGGGTTAATGAAGAAAGTTTTGCCAAATCATAATGTTGTAGCAGACAGTTTCTACTCAACGAAGAAGTTATTGCGTGGCCTTGGGCTCCCAGTTAATAAGATCGATTGTTGCTTGAACAATTGTATGATATATTGGGGTGAAGACTCAGAGCTGAGATGGTGTAAGATTTGGGGCAATCGAGGTACAAAAACGGCAAAGGGGGAGCTAGTACAAGTAGGAGGAAAAGTGTGCCTTACAAGAGGATGCATTACTTTCCTCTTACTCCATGCCTCCAGAGATTATACAGATCTAAGGCTACAGCTGCTGATATGAGATGGCATGCTGAACATGAATCTAAAGAAGATGAAATGCGACATCCATCAGATTCAAAAGCTTGGAAGCATTTCAATGAAAATCATCCTGATTTCGCAAAAGAAATAAGGAATGTAAGATTAGGTCTTTGTACCGATGGCTTCCAACCGTTTGGTCAAGCGGGGCAACAATTTTCATGTTGGCCTGTAATACTGACTGTATATAATCTTCACCGTGGAAGTGCATGAAAGATACTGCAATGTTTTTGACAGTTTTGGTTCCAGGACCATCAAATCCAAAAGAGAGGATTGATGTCGTCTTACAACCGCTGGTAGCCAAATTGAAAATGTTGTGGGAAACAGGAGTCATAGCCTACGACATTTCTATGAAACAAAATTTCATCATGAGAGCTGCTTTGATGTGGACAATCAGTGACTTTCCGGCATATGCAATGTTGTCTGGTTGGAGCACTTATAGGCATCTGGCATGCCCTTATTGCATGTATGATTCAGATGCATTTACATTGCAGAAGAGTGGTAAGCAGTCATGGTTTGATAATCATAGAAAGTTCTTGCCTTCGAATCATCCTTATAGGTGGAACTTGATCGCTTCCGGAAGAACAAAGCAGTCACAAAATTCATCGAACCGGTTAGGTCTGGCATAGATATATTTGATACTATAGAGCATTTGGGGTTGAGGTATGCTTGGGAACAGATGCAGATAGAATAAATGGTCATATATGTAAAGAACATAACTGGAAGAAGCTGAGCATTTTTTGGGATTTGTCGTATTGGAGCACAAATCTCATCCGGCACAACTTGGATGTTATGCATATTGAGAAAAATTCTTTGATAACATATTTAACACGGTACTAAACATCCCGGGAAAAACCAAAGACACTGCAAAGTCGAGAGAAGAACTTAATCAGTATTGCAGAAGAGGTGATTTGAGAAGGAATGCTGACGGGACCTATCTAAAGCCTGTTACACTCTTGACAAAAATTTATGAGAAGTTTTATGTAACTAGATTAGAGGATTAAAATTTCCTGATGGTTATGCTTCAAATATCGGTAGGTGTGTGGACATGCATAAGCTCAAGTTGTTTGGTATAAAGAGTCATGACTGTCATATTTTCATGCAACAGTTATTGCCCATAGCTTTTCGTGAGTTGCTTCTGCAACATGTGTGGAAGGCATTGATAGAGCTCATCTTGTTCTTTAAGGAGTTATCTGCCGCAGTCATTACTTCTGCATCCATGGAAAGGCTTGAGGAGGAAATTTCAATTATTTTATGCAAGCTGGAGCAAATATTTCCTCCAAGTTTTTTTGACTCAATGGAGCATTTACCGGTTCACTTGCCATACGAAGCACGTATAGCTGGTCCCGTGCAGTATCGCTGGATGTATCCTTTCGAAAGGTAAACACCCAAATCAGTAATACATGTTGACATTTAAAATACTATTTTATTCATGCGAGGAAGTTGGTTTATTTATATTTTCAACTTTACATATAGGTATCTTAAGAAGTTAAAAAATAATGTGCGGAATAAGGCAAGGGTTGAAGGCTCTATATGCAATGCACACTTGGTTGAAGAAGTTTCAGCTTTTGCCTCGCATTACTTTGAGGGTCACGTTCATACGAGGACCCGCAATCTTGGTCGTAACGATGACATATGTGTGGACGAAGGAGAACCTACTGATGGTAGAATATCAATATTTAAAAGTATCGGTCGTTCAGAAGTCAAGACAATTAAGCGATGTGGAGTATAATGCATACATTGAGTAAGTATATGTACACTTCATTAATTGCTTAATTAGAACTTCTACTTTAAATTGTAAAATACCATACTATTTAATTGCTAACATAAGTTTTAATTATTATAATCCCCTAAGGATGTATTGTGATAGACAACGACAGATGGATCCCAGCATCAGTCAACTTGCCATTGGGCAAAAGTTAGAAACGGAGTTCGCTTATTGGTTTTATGAATTTGTGAGTACTATCACTCAATCAATTACAATAATGGCTTTTATTTTTGAATTGATTGTGAATAGCTTATTAATTTATAGTAAACAGTCCATGGTTCACAACCGACAATATTTTCATTAAATGTTTGGCGCAGTGGCCATTGAAGACCGTAACTACCTATACTGGCTATTTTGTTAATGGATATAAATTTCAAATTGAACGACTAGCATCTTCAAGAGGGGTGCAGAATTGGGGCGTATGTGTTAAAGGAGAAAGTGCTGGAGCAAATATGCAGGATTATTATGGAAAGTTAGTAGAGGTGGTCGAAGTTGAATATCTGGTTGGCCTATGAAACGAACTGTATTGTTTCGTTGTGATTGGTTTGATCCGACAATTCCTGTCAGTAAAGGGGTTCATAACGACTACAATCTAGTTGAAGTAAACCATCGACGAAGATTGCAGAAATATGAACCATTCATTCTTGCATCCCAAGCTCAGCAAGTGTTTTACTGCGGATATCCAAGTTTGCGCAACGACAAGCGAGATTGGTGGGCTGTTTCTAAAATCGTTCCACGTTCAACAATCATATTAGATGAGAGTTCATCAAGTCAATCAACTGAGTGCCCTGCATTTCAAGAGGATGAGATGGAAATGCATGCAATTGAGGACGACACAAGGGCTCCTGAAACATCACTTAGAGATCCAAATGGTGATGTCCAAGAAATTGAGGATGCAAATGTTCGGTTTCCTTCCGATGATAATGAAACTGAATCACAGTCTGATACGACATCGGATGTTGAACCAACATTTCATGAAACAAATGACACTGATTAAAGATATAGGTTCATTCAATTTCGATTTATTTTTATAAGTGTTAAATTTTTGTATGTTTGTTAATTCGTAATTATATTGCATTGCATTAATCTTTAGTATTTACAGTATGACGGACCGAGGTAGATCTACCCCTGACGGACATAGCCCTGCTGCATCACATCCCACTACCAGCCCTGACACATGGACTTCACCTCTCCAGGCATCGAAGCTCATCCAGTATTTTCCTCTACCCGATCGGCACAGACCTCTGAGAGTTCTTCTTTGGTCGTCGCATCGTACTTCGATTGGATGCCGATGGGCTGTAAGTATATACTAATTGTAACTATATGTTTATGTTTTTAAGTTAATTACTTATTTTAATTAGTTTTTTTAATAGTTTTATTGAGCAGCATACTGTATCGAGCCAGATCAGCTCTATATTTCAGAGCCGTGTTGATCCCAGTGGCTACGATTGGCACCATGTATCTGCGGCCACGAGGGAGTTTTTTTTTCAGAGTTTCAGGTAAACTTTTTAAATACATTTTATAACTGATATAAAATTTTCTAATCTTAATATATTGTGAAACTAACTATTTATTTCAATGCAGAAAAAGTTTACGTGGGACCCTACCATCCATGATGCCATTAGGGCAGCATGGAATGCTCTTGCGGCACGCCGATACTCCGACATGCTTTATCATTGGAGGAGTTCGGGTGACCGTCCAGGGCATGTGCCGAGGGTATTTGGGCCAGCTGGCAGCAGGCATGGCAGTCCGAGGCATGGATCAGGAGGTCGCATCAGCCAGCACGAACCGCGATCTGAGAAGGGCGGTCGTGGCACGGGCCTCTCCTGTCACACTGTGGGATCCATTTCTATTCAGGAGCACAGGTGCCGTATGGTAAGAAAACATAAACAATTTAAATACTAATTTAGTCATTTACAAATACTTGCATTTATATTCTTTCTTCTGCTTTTGTAGTCCGAGCAGGAGGGCAGAGATCCTGGTGAGTTTCGTCTATTCAGGGCGACACACACCAGGAAGGATGGTTCCTGGGTCGATACACGATCATGGAAGGTTGGGGTAAGAAATTAGATTTATATTTTATTTATTTAATTTCTAATATTTTATTCAGATTTATATATTAATTCATTTATATTGATTTTATAACTCAAAGACACGAGTCGAGGAGCTTCAGTCTCAGGCTTCGCAGGTCGATTCCACTGATGGGGGGCCGCCCGTCGAACTCTCACCAGAGGAGAGTCGACGTGTGTTTTTGGAGGCTGTTGGTGCCCAGCCGCGAGACCGTAGGGTCTATGGTTTGGGCACCAGAGCTTCCAGATATTTTTCATATCAGGGCTCCAGTTCGCGTGTTCTGGCGATATTCCTTCCCGAGCAGATAGACGACATTCGGAGATCTATCAAGGAGGAAGTTCGCCAGGAGGTTTGGGAGGAGCTTAAAGAGATGAGAGACAGATGCGTCAGATGCAGGATTTAGTTCGTCTCCTGTCGCAGGGTTCAGTCCAGCCTCCGCAGCCTCCACAGCCGCCTGTAGATACATGATGTATTTTTTTTGTATATAAAAATTTAAATAATTAATAAAATAAAATTTTATCGATTTTTGAAAATTTTGTAATGATTGTTTTGGTCAATTGTATTAGCAATTACATTGTATTAGCAAGTTTATTTTATATCATATTATTTTTTTAAATAAATTAATTAATTTACTTTAAAACTTAAAAATAAATTTACTTTATTTTTAAAAAAATAAATTAATTAATTAGCAACTTTATTTTCCATCGCAATTAATTTTTTAAAAAATTACAAATTATGTTATTTTAATTTTTTTAAAAATAAATTAATTAATTAGCGACACAATTGTGACAAGATTTTTCATCGCAAATATTTTTAAAAATTTTATTTTTAAAGTAGCGATGCATTTAGGGGCGTTGCAATTATTTTTTAAAAAATTAAAATTAAATTATTATATTTTTTAAAAAATAAATTAATTAATTAGCGACGCTAATTTTCATCACAATTATTTTAAAATATTAAAAATTACTTTATTTAATTTTTTTTAAAAATAAATTAATTAATTAGTGACATCACAAATAATTTTAAAAATTTTATTTTTAAAGTAGCGACACATTAAGTCTGCGTCGCAATATTGCGATGCATTTATTGGCATCGCAATATATTGCGACGCATTTAGGGCGTCGCAGTGCGATAAATATTTTAGCGACGCCGCCGCTATAGCTTGTTTAGCGACGCATTAGGGACGCATTTGGGTGTTGCTATATTTAATTTTTCTTGTAGTGGCCAGAACATCTTCTCCGGCGAACGCTTCGATTTCGCCACCGATTCTGGGAAACGGAGGAATTGGACGGCAGCGTCTCTAGCGATGTCGGCGAAGCATGCCTCCCGAATGGAATCCGAGCCGGCGAAGACGTGGTCCAAGAGTATCCGCTCACCGGAGAAGAGCGTCTTCACGGCCACCCTGGATGCATCGAGCCAGGTACCGATTTTGGAGTCGAGTGACTCCCAGCCTAGCTTCCGGATCTAGGATGGGCTGAGCTTCTCGAAGCCTAGCCGGTAGAGGCTCTCGTCGACGATGGACTTGCGGAAGGTCTTGTAGATCTGGATGCATTCCTTGCCGTACCCTACCAAGATCATGGTCTTGGCGATTGAATGGAGATCGGCCATCGTGGCGGTGGCGGCACGCTCGACCTCACCGATGGACTCCCCGGCTGTGCAGATGTCATCTTCCGATGACCCGCCGGTATCGTCTTCGACGTCGGAGACACTGGAGATAGACGACCGAGCGGAGACCGACTCGGGGTCGAGTTGGTCGCGGTTGGCGGAGAGGATCTGGTAGAACTCCTTCTCGAGGCTGTTGGGATTGTTTCCAACTCAGATTATTTTGGAAAGAGAAATCAAGGAAGAAGAAGGGTTTTCTCTCAAGAATAAAATTGATCTATCTCGTTTCATTAAGCACATCACCATATAAATATTGTTTCTTGTTAATTTCTACGGATAAGCATAATCCTCTTATGATCTTATCCATCTAAAGCTATCCTATCAAATCATAAAAGATAGGCTCATTATTTAAAAAACTAACTCTAACAAACTAACAACCATTATCTTTTAACACTCCCCTTTAATGGTTGTTCTTGGATACCCATGAGATCTCTAAAGTGAATGAATTTCTCCTTGGGTAGTGCCTTGGTGAAGATGTCTGTAATTTGGTCTTCAGCCTTTACATACTTGACTTCAATTTCTTTTTCTTCTACCATATCTCTAATGAACTGGTACTTGATTTTGATATGCTTGGTGCGGCTGTGATATATAGGATTCTTTGTCATAGAAAAAGTAGATTTGTTGTCACATAGCAGAGTAGTAGCTTCTTCTTGCTTTTCACCCATATCTTCAAGTATTCTTCTCAACCAAATTATTTGTTGTGCTGCCAAAGTTGTTGAAACATATTCTGCTTCAGAAGAAGATAATGCCACTATATCTTGCTTCTTTACATAAAGTGTTGGTTCACTTGGACTTTTTAGAAAACCTTTTTCATTGAAGTAGGTGCAATTTGAGAGTACCATGCTCTGGGTGCTTGCTTCAGCCCATATAATGCTTTCTTCAACTTGTATACCTTGTTTTCTTGACCTTTGATGATGAAGCCTTGAGGTTGTTCAACATAAATTTCTTCTTCTAATACTCCATTCAAGAATGCAGACTTTACATCTAGTTGATGTAGTTTCCAACTTTTATGAGCTGCTATAGAAATAAGAGTTCTAATTGTATCATGTCTAGCAACAGGTGCAAAAGTTTCTTGATAATCAATACCAGGTAATTGAGAGTATCCCTTTGCTACTAATCTTGCTTTGTGTCTTTGAATGGTGCCATCTGGATTGTGTTTTATTTTGTAGATCCACTTCAAGCCAATGACTTCCTTATCACTTGGTTTCTTCACTAATTCCCAAGTTTTGTTCTTCTCAATCATATTGATTTCTTCTTGCATTGCCTTGTTCCACACTTCTTCATGCATAGCATTTTCATAAGTTTCAGGCTCAATCATGCAGAAATTACAAGAAGCATAAATGTCACTTAACCTTCTCATTTTTATAGGAGTAGAACTTGAAGATGGACTTGAACTTGAAGTAGTTTGTGGTGAACCTTCAACCTTATTTTCTTCATTTTGAGCATCATGAATTTCTTCATCTAGAGAAATAATATTTTCTTCAACTTTCTTTTGCTTCCAATCCCAAGCAACTTTTCATTGAAAATAACATCTCTTCTTATGATCACTTGATTTTGCTTCAAGCTGAAAAGTCTGTAACCTTTTGATTTAGAACTGTATCCAACAAAGATACATTTTTCACTTACTTCATCAAGTTTATGTCTCCTTTCCTTTGGAATATGTGCATAGCACACACATCCAAAGATTTTGAAATGCTTCACTGAAGGCTTTCTACCATACCAGGCTTCAAATGGTGTCATATTTTGAAGAGCTTTTGTTGGACATCTATTCATCAGATAAACTGCTGTATTCACTACTTCTGCCCAATAAGAATTTGGAAGGCCTTTGTCTTTGAGCATAGATCTAGACATCTCAACAATAGTACGATTCTTTCTTTCTGCAACACCATTTTGCTCTGGTATATAGCTAACAGTCAATTATCTTTGTATACCATCATCTTCACAAAATTTCTCAAATTCATTTGAATTGTATTCACCACCTCTATCACTTCTCAGCACCTTGATATAATGCCACTTTGTCTTTCCACATGATTTTTAAACTTCTTAAAGATAAGAAATGCCTCTGATTTATGTCTCATAAAATATACCCATATCATCCTTGAATAGTCATCAATAAAAATAATGAAGTAGATGTTACCTGCATGAGAAGAAGTTTTCATAGGCCCACATATGTCAGTATGAATAAGCTCCAATGGTACTTTGGCTCTCCATACATACTCTTTTGGAAATGCCTCTCTATGTTGTTTTCCAAGTGCACATCCTTCACAAGGTTCTTCCTTGTCATGTATTGCTGGTAGACCATACACCATATTCTTTTGATATAAACTTCTCAAACTTTGAAAATTCAAGTGCCCAAACCTTTTGTGCCATAACCATGACTCATCATTTACTTCCATCTTCCATGCAGCATCCTTTGCATAGTGCAAAATAAGAGGAAAACTTCTATTTTTCTCCATCTTGATTTTGCCATAAGTTGCTTTTTCATCCCTCTGTCATATAACTTGCAAACATTATTTTCAAAGTGTACCATATGCCCATGCTCAATCAGCTGTCCAACACTCAAGAGATTTTGCTTCAAATCTGGAACAAGTAAAACATCATGAATGAATTTTCTTCCTTTCTTGGTATTGCTTTCAATTGTGCCTTTGCCCCTTGCTTGGACTAGAATACCATTTCCCATCTTTACTTGTGAAATTGAAGAACTGTCAATGTTTACAAAAATAGACTTGTCTCCTGTCATGTGATTGCTGCAACCACTGTCAAGATACCACATATTATTACTTTGCTCTTCTGCAGTTTGACATGCATATAGTGTGCTTTGCTGACCTTCATTTTTCTGAGAAGTGTGCTTGTTCACTTGCTTTGTATCTGCAATCTTTTTGAACATGTCCAAACTTTTTGCAATTATAACATTGGGGTTTTCCTCTAAACCAGCAATCTTTTTCAGCATGAGAAGACCTTTTACATATATTGCACCTTTGTTGAGTGCTCTCATCATATTGCCTTTTTAAAAATTATTTCTTTGCATTTCTCTACCTCTTCCTTTCATATTTCTTCCTCTTCCTCTACTCTGGTTTTCACCTCTGAATGACTCTCTTTTGACTGGAGCATGACTAGATGATTCTTTTTGAGAATTTTTATCAACCACTTTGAGTTTAGATTGAAAGGCACTTTCAATTGATGATTCTTTATGCCTAAACAATCTTTGCTCATGAGCTTCAAGAGATCCCATTAATTCATGAACACTTAATTCAGAAAGATCTTTAGATTCTTCAATAATTGCAACTATTGTATCAAATTTTGGAGATAAACTAGCCAAGATTTTTTCACATATTCTTCGCTCGGTGATGGTTTCACCATAGCTCTTCATTTGATTAACAGTCTCCATAATTTTGGAGAAGTAATCCTTCAATTTTTCATTTTCTTGCATTCTCAAATTATCTAATTCTCTTCTTAGAGTTTGAAGTTTGATTGCTCTTACCTTTATGTTGCCTTGAAATTCCTCTTGCAAGATTCTCATGCCTTCTTTGATTTGGTGGCTCTAATAATTCTGAGAAAAATTTTCTTTGGCATCCTTCTTTTTGTGGTCCTTCAATTGCTCCTTCTAATTATTTGTTGGATTAACTGGGTCTTCGTACCCGTTCTCAACTAGATCTCATACTTCTTGTGAAATAAAAAGGGTTTCATCTTGATGCTCGAATAATCATAATTTTTTCCATCAAAAATAGGGATAAAAGGTTGATGAATATTCATACCAATATTGCTTGGGGTTGCCATGAATTTTTTGTAGCAATTTTTTTTTTTTACTATTTCTTTGTTGACCACCTCGTGGGATAGCCTTTAAAACTGAAGCAATTTTTTCTTTACTATTTCTTTGTTGATCACCTCGTGGGATAGGCCTTTAGAACTGATGCTTCCCCCTCCCCCCCCCCCCACACACACAGACGAAAACAGCCCTTGTAACCCCTCACGCTAAGACAACCAACCACAGGCCTTCTTCTTGCTAAGATTTGGGCTTTCTGTTTCTGTTTTTTTGTTTTTTTTGTTTTTTAATCCTCCAAAAGACCCACTTGCTGCCAAAAGGATATGTACCTTGGAAACTATTCCCTAACGCCAAAAAAACAATACTTCTGTAGAAAAATCAAACCCCTGTGCAATCAAAATCTCCTTTCACTTTTTTTTTTTCTGCTGCTTTTGGAAGAGACGTTCTGGTGAAAGATGGCAGAAGGAAAAAAAATCGGAGAGGGATGGCTTCGTTCCGGTTGGCTTCGTTGGCTTCGTTTTTTTTTGACCCGACGACGATTCCAAAGGTAGATGCTCTCTATTTTTCCTAGAGATGGCGATCGATCTCTTTGGCAGCGGAAATCACGGCCTCTTCAAGAGATCGTTTGAGGAGGATTGGTGATGCAGACGACGAAAGGTGAGGAAGAGAAGGAAAAGATCGTGAATTCTTTATTTGGATTTTTTTCACGACTTTCACGACTTTGCTTTAATAGAATCGAAGAACCAGGCTTTTGACGGCTTCAAGCACGTCATCGATAGAAGGGAAAGACTGCTGGCTTTGGTCTTCTCATTCTCTTCACCGTCACCAAACTTTTTTTCTCACGGCCGATCGTCCCTTCTTAAACTTAGAACTAGGCTCTGATACCAATTTTTGTTAGGATTGTTTCTAACTCAGATTATTTTGGGAAGAGAAATCAAGGAAGAAGATGGGTTTTCTCTCAGAATAAAATTGATCTATCTCGTTTCATTAGCACATCACCATATAAATATGTTTCTTGTTTCTACGGATAAGCATAATCCTCTTATGATCTTATCAATCTAAAGCTATACTATCAAATCATAAAAGATAGGCTCATTATTTAAAAAACTAACTTTAACAAACTAACAACTATTATTTTTTAATATAGGCGGCACATGGCAGCCTACATCAGAGTCTGGGGATGGACCAGCATGTTTGATCTCGACGCTGGGTTATCCCCTTGCCCGAAACGAAATCGAGCATGGCGCACTGGAGGTATGAGACGGCAAGAAGGAAGCGGCGGGCTTCGGCGCGGTCTTCATAGAAGAGGGAGATGATTTTGGCGAAGGAGGAGGCTTTCGGATCCCACTTGGTGATGATGGCCTCCACGGCCATCAACTTGTCATCCATCGTGGTGGCGGTGGAGGAGCTCTCCTGCTGCTGAGGCGCAGGCGGAGCAGGGATGAACGTTCATGATGGCGGGAAGAGGAGGAGTCGGAGAAGAACAGGCTTCTAATCCCGCTTCTCGGCATCCTCGGCAGCTAATAAAATGGAAAAGATAAGCACTCACTCGAAACGAGAGCAATGAGTGAGAGCCGCAGGGGCCAAAGGTACATGAGTGGAGCCTCCTCTCCGATTCCAAAGTCGTTATATAGAGAGGGAACCTTGGTGGCGAGGCTACCGAGAAGCGTGGGGGGAATTGACGTAGCGTGTGACGATTTGTCATCGGCGGGACTGGACTGGAACTCAAAGTATGGACCGAGTATTGAATGCTTTTCAAGTGATCGAAGGAGGGCGGAAAGGTCTCTTAACCTCACGTGTTTCTGTTGTAGTTTTTTTTTTTCCGCAGAGTTCCTGTGGACCGGGAGAAAGCATCGTATTCCCGCTTAACGTTAAGAAGGGACAAGTCAAAATAGTTGTAAATAGGTGGAGACAAGGAGAAATCGTCTGCTCGGCTTGGGTCAAAATATTTGCAACTAAGTGGAGAGAAGGAGAAACCGGGGGCTCGGAAAAGGAGACGCAGGTTGATACTCAAATTTTAATTTTATGTTGAATTAAAAATATATATATTATTACTTATAATTTATTTATAATTTAAAAAAATTGAGACATCTTCGTGAAAGTTTCACGTGATTTAGAGCCTAGAGCCTGGGTTCGGTCCATGCACCGGGTCAAGACGCCTAATAGGACCCGGTTAAGATGTCTGTCAGCAGGGATTGTCGTTTCTTGTCTGTGTCTGTCTCTCGATCTTTGTTTGCTTATTTAATAAGCGAAAATTTATTTGAAACAAAAACATTGAATTCTCTTCCAAAACCCTGCAGTCAAAGGCAGTGAATGAAGGCTCTCTCTATCTCTTTCTCGCCTTCGTACTTTTCACTGCAAGGATTTGTATACCATGCTTGATTTTTTCTTGAAAACGAACCGTTCAACACCATGAAACAACGCATAAAACACAAAAACTTCCCTGTTTACTAAGTCATAAATGGCCACACATATCTAAACGTGCAGAACGGAACTGGAGAGATCTTATCATGCTCGTCTACGCTGTCGTCGTAAGAAAACGTTTCAAAACTTTCTTATCAAATAAATAATTAAGCGAAACGGAATCCATCCCTAGCTCTATTTATTCTTTCTTATTTATTTACTGATATATTCATTTTTTTAAAAAAAATAATTATTTTTATGCTTTATATTTGAAATGTACATATTTCTAGGCCAAAGAAAGAATCTATTTGGACAATGCTATTGTAACGTATAACCAAAGATTGTCGTTGAGAGAAAGTATTCAATCGTTGTCGGAAACTGAATCATCCGTAGAAAGCTGGATGATTGTAACTTTAAGCATCTCTGAGCGATCTCAGACTCATGATGCCTGTACGGTCTGTTCCATTGTTCTTCTTTTTGTTTTCTTCGGTGAAAATAGTTTGTACTAAAAGATGTTTGTGAAAGCGATACTGAAAAATAAGCGGATCAGTTTCACTATTTTGAAGAAAAAATTATAATTTGGTAAAAAAATCGATATATATATATATATATATATAAGAGAGATAGTTTAAAATAATTATCATATCTTTACGAGTTTAAAATAATTATCATATCCTTATGAGAAATAATAACAAAGCTTGTCATCAAAATATGAGATTACGCATATACGACAGAACGAGTCAACCCTTCCATAAACTCATGGGAGATGGTGACGCATGTGAATAGGGGTGAGCATAGCTGGATGGGTCTATGTCCGATCTGAAAATTTCAAGATCTGACCTAAGATTTTGACCTATAAAGCTAGATAGGAGATGATTTTTTAGGCCTATTAATTTAAGATTAAGCATGAGCTTAGAAAAAAAAAGATCAATCAAACTAACTTGACTCGAATATATATATATATATATATATATATATATATATATATATATATATATATATATATGCCGCAGAAATTCGTTTTCGACTCGGGTGCGCCTCTGGCTCCTGATCCGGATGCCGATCTTGCCGCCTCGGGGTAGAACCTATAAGACAGTCCGCACGCAGAGGGTGCTGTGGGGGTTACCCTCTGCAGAGGACCCTTCGACGTCCAAGTCAGTGGAGATTTATAGCAAGCAGATGTAAGGAGAAGACTTTCACAGAGGGATGTTCCTCCCGGCTCTTATAAGAGCTCTGATGGAGTGCCTGAAAATGAATACGTAAGGGGCTGTCTTAGAGTTCTTTTCCTGCGCGTACCTGAGAGGTTGGAGTGCTGTGATATTTATAGGTGATCACCTGATTCCTTGGACGTGCCCTGGATGGGGTCTAAAAACTGTTAGGATTCGAATCAAATTTGTTATGAGACCGGTAGGGTCCGTATCTTGTCAGTTAGAGGATCGACGGCTGGGAGAGCTAATTGATGCCTTGAGATTCGATGATCACACAGACCTAAGCCACTCTTGCAGATCCTAAGCCACTTCTGGGCATGATTCGCTACCTGAAATCTTATTCAGCTATAGTGGATTTGAGCTCTCCCACGTCGGATTCCGCAAAGGTATTTTGAATGTCGTGGTTGGCCTGGGTGATGAATAGCTTGGTTTTCCGAAGTGTACAATGGATCAGCTCGAATGACCGAGGAATAGCTCGACTCAGACGATCGAGGTATAAGGATAGCTCGGGTTATCGAGGAATAAGGATAGCTCGACTCGGACGGCCGAAGCATAGGGATAGCTCGGGTTACCGAGGAATAAGGATAGCTTAGCTCAGATGGCCAAAACATAGGGATAGCTCGGGTTACCAAAGAATAAGGATAGCTTGGCTCAGATGGGTTGTTAGGGTGATCCAACTTCATCAAAGCTGATTTGACCTTGTCGCTAGAATGTCACGCCAGCTAGTAAGCTGGCAAACAGGGTGTTTGGATTGGGCATGACCCCATCGCCGATGTGAGCGACCAATAATGCAATGATGATTTTACCCCTCATCACATGTCCCCCACTCCCTAGTCCGAAGTATAATTTTGGATATACGGAGTAGAATTCTGGAGCAATCTTATTTGGAGGATTCAAAAAGGTGGGCAATGATAATCTCGTAAATGACGGGCCGCTGTTTCGTCATCATTTTTCGCCTCTGCTCAATGAGGAAATGCCTCGTTTCCAACAAGCCGCGATAGCGGAAGTTCCACGTGGCGGGAATCCTTTATTTTTGGTTCCTGTATCGGCCCTTTGTCCCTGCCGTAGAGATTTTTCGCTCCCTCTTTGTGCCCTTGCTTGTCTGTTCGTGTCTTACCCCCTGTTCAGTTAATATGAGTGGTCCAAGCGATGTTGCTTCCAAGGTAACCCTAGACGATATGGATAGGATCCGTTGCCACTATAGAGTTCCTCTGGATGTAGCCTTATGGGTGCCAAGGACCGAGCACTGGGTCTTAACCGAGTTGAGCCGAGGAGTCTTCTTCTACGAGGAGAGCTTGAGGGCAGATCTCCGATTCCCTCTTCACCGTTGATACAAGAGGTGATGAGGTTTTACAACATATGCCTAACGATGGTGGCTCTGAATAGCTAGCGCAATCTCGTTGGGTTCATCTCGATGTGCAGTCGTGTTGGGGTGACTGTGACTCTTCCTTATTTCGAGTTTGCTACAACCTGGTTTCTGGGAGGAGCTCTGAGTGGCCCTACATTGGCCCCGGAAGTCATTTAAGATAATTTCGGACAACCCTTCTTCGATAAAGGGGTGGAAGTCCCATTTTCTCATTGCCGAAGGAAACATCGGCTCGGATTTTCTGAAAGGATGGGCCAGTTATGTAAAGGATCTAGAGGAGCATTTGGAGTTGAGCGGGCAGGAGAAAAGGGATCTAGCTATCCTTCGCAGTGGTTAGGAGGTCTCTGCTAGCACCTTGTTAGCGGAGGATGCCCTTTTCGCCGCTGGGCTTAGCTCTGTCGACCCTCAGGGTAAGTCTATGTTCTAATGGTCAATACACTTATACGATCTTTCCATTGTTTAACTAAACATCTGCTGTATTTTAGCCGAGAGGTCTGCGTTTGTGGGCCAGATAAGGAGGGAGCTGGGCAAGCACCACAGGGGCTCTGGCTCCGAGGATAAGCATAGGTCCGAGAAGAGGGCTCGTACTTCCGAATCTTGCTCAAAGGAGCTTAGAAAGGACGGTGCCGGCTGCCGCTCTTCAGCCTCAGAGAGAGGGAAGTGAAAACACTAGCTGTGACCGATAAGCCCTCCTTGCCGAAGGGAGGCGAGATAGCAGAGGAAGCCATTGGGGGAAGTTCGGAGAAAGCCGTTGAGGTTCCCCCCCTCCAGATAGTGGTCGTATCAGACGACGCTGAGGAGATGTCGCCGGTACGTCCGGCTATCCCTTCGCCAGATGTCCTTTAGCTACCGGTGGTGGAGAGTCCACTGCGTATGGAAGAGACCCCTGCTCAGGCGGAGGGGTCCGGAGAGGTAGTGACGGCTGCCGAAGCTCAAGTGGAGCCGCCCGTTGAAAGGCTGGTGGAGGTTGTGGTTCCTCCCGCTGAGGATCCCTCTCCCGTGGTTCCCGGGGAAGCCGCGGAAGAGGTTGACGCACCAGTAGAAGAAGAAGAAGAATCGTTGAATGAAGGGAACATTCGAGCCGAGGGTCCTTCGGTCGGGGTCAAAGCATTCGAGGTCTCACAGGTTAGAGTCCTGGTAGAGGAGGCCGAGCGGATGGCTTTTCAGACCGAAGTTCCTCAGGCCAGTTCTTCGACTATGAGCTCTTTTGTCCATAGCTCGGAGGTGGATGATATGCTCACTGCCTTAATGAAATCCATTTTGCGCATGGGGGGAGTTCCTCGACGGATGAGCCTGTCGCAGAGGATATCATCGAGGCGGCTTTTGGTCGGCTCGGGGCGCTGAAGGATGTTTTCCTTCTGCCCGAAATCAATAACGCCACCCTTATGACGATGGCTTCAAATTACATCTTCTGGGTAAGTTATTATACCGAGGTTGTAGTTCCTGATTAGTCGGTTGAGCCGTGATTTCTTACTGGTGTTTTTCTCACATAATGCTTTGGTCACAAGGGCGCTGACTTGGCACTTGAATTTGGCCACTAGGCTTTGTGCCCAGGCCAGGAAGGAGGCAGCTGACCTTCGGGCGAGAGTGGATTCAACCAGCCAGCTTTCTGGGGCCCTGGCGTCCACTAAGGCGGATCTCGAGAGAGTGAGTGAGTCTTACTGACTTGCAGCCGAAAGGGCCTCTCGATTAGAGGTTCAGGTCAAAGAGCTCCAGGGTTTCCGCGAACAATCGGATAAGGCCTGCCTGGAGTTATCCCAGATCAAGGCTAAATATGACGACAAAATCAATGCTATGCAGCAGCATTTTGATAAGAGGTGGGGCCAGCTGAGGGCTAGTCATGCTGAGGAGAAGAATAGTTGGAGCAGGAAGCTCGAAGAGGAGGAGCACAAGTGCCAGCGGCAGCGGGATCAAATCGCCGGTTTGAGTAAAGAAAGCGCCGATATGGAGGATCGGCTGAAGTGGCAAAATGAATAGATTGCTCGGCTCACTGGCGATCTTGATCACTTTCGGTGGGAAATTTGGGACAAGCAGTCCCAAATTACTGACCTCAAGGAGGGTCTTCAGCAAAATAAACTGGCCAAGTTGAAGGCCTTAGAGAAGGTTCAGGAGCTGAGTGATAAAATGGCTCGGCGGAAAGAAGAGGTATAATGTCTCCTCATTCATTTGCTTTCGGTATTTTTTTCTTTTGCTCGTGGGTTTAAACGCCTTAATGTTTTGCAGATTGGCAGAATTGGACTCGAGGCGAAGGAGCAGTTTAAAGCTTTAAGGGCGGAGTTATCCGTGAGTCGCCGAATGAACCTCGAACTCCAAAATCAGCTTACTTCGACTGTGGAGGAGTATAAAAATTCTACGCAATTCCCTGAAGAACGTAGAGGGGCTTGTGCCGATGCATTTCGGTTCGGCGAAGAGGAGACCCGAGTGAAGATCTCTCGGCGCATCCCGAATGGGACTTATCTTTTTTGGATGCCGAACATTTTGATGCTTATACCCCGGGGGCCGAAGAAGAGGAATATGAGGACATCTCAGATGTCGATCTTGAGGCTATTCTGGGCCCTGATAAAGCCGCGGCTCCTGAAGAACGCCCTTAGCTCGCTGCTGAGGAACTAACACATTAGAAGTGGGCGAAACAAGTCAAGTTCTCCCGGATGTTACCAAGGAGGTTCCTGGGACCGACCCGAACCCTGACCCTTAAGGGTTGCATATGTATTTTTCTCCTTTCATACTTGTATCTTGGCCAAAGCTTTAATGAATGGATCTTTTGTTTCAATCTGTTTTGCCTTATTGTTTTAAATCACTTGTCGTCTGAACGGCCGTTTTGTGTTAAAAGCTGACGGCGGTGGATCATGCGTAACTCTCGCCTTCGGGTCGGTTTGCTCTTTTCGAACTGAACGCCTTGCCTATTCAAAGCTGAACCGATTTGCTTCACTGGTGCATGAGCTAGCTTGGCTAAGACTTGAGAAAACGTCTCGGTTAGGGCCGAGGTTAGGCAGATAGTTCGGTCAATCCGAGATAAGAGGTCGGCTCGCTCGGCTGAGGCATAAAATGGTTCGGCGTGAGATGACCAGAAGTTGTGCAAGTACCTTAGCCGAGATTTGGCAGATGGTCCGGCCTATGAGAAATCATTTCATTTTTTGCCCGGTCGGATGAGACGGATTTGTAATTCATCGAAGGATACTTTGTTTTTTGCATGGAGCATTTATCCTGTTGGCCTTTTTCAATGCAGGTCTTTTTAACGTACGAGATAAGCATTCGATCGCCATTGGATGGCATCATTTTCGCCAGGCGATTCCCCAGACCTGCCCGTATCTCAAGGACCGATGGGTGATTCCCTGCATTTAAGGCTCTTGATTCGAGATCAGAGGAAACTCTTTTATCGTGCGTCATGGCCTGGGAAATGCATTCGGCGCACTTCGGTAAGTGCTCTTTTACCCTGAACCGTCACGTGGCAGCATGGCCGAGGCGTTTTGAATCCCGGGGTTTTCTGCTTTAATGGCTGCCCCTCGGTTTGTTTGCCTATAAAAATGGAAGGAGCTGGCCATGTTAGGATATCTCCTAAGACTTTCTTTTCTGTGAGTTGTAAGAGTTTCCATGGCGTCTGTTTCATTGAAGTTGAGAGTGGAGAAATTGATCTTTCCTTTTGAAAGCTGGTTCATCCCAGATAGCTGGGGTGATGAAGAAGCTGCTGAAGAGCAAGCAGTCCTCAAGGGAGGAATTCTCGGAGGTCATATGGAGAGCGCACGGGAGGCCCGCAAAGGTTATATGGGGAGCGCACGTATACGCTTCATGTGTGTCCTTTGTCACTTGCCATGGGGACCATGGGAAATGTAAAGCATACCTAACCCCCATGGCTAACGTGGACTTTGCCTCCTCCCTCGATTTGGATTCCTCAGCTCATCCACTTGAGGAATCTTCTTCTCACGTGAAGAGGGAGGAGAGTGGTGTTGGACTGCTAGTTCTTTGCCTTTTATTGTGGGCAATGGCTAGCAGGCCAGCATCCCTCCGAGGGGGTACCACATCGGCATGGGCATCCACGGGTCCATGACCTGGTTATGATCCCTTCATCCAGAGTGGTGTGAGGGATCGGGTGAGGAGAAGATGGCAGCGGTGTCGAATCTTGGGAAGACACCGGGGAAGGGGAGCGAACTCACCTGGATCTGAGAGGGCTCTTCCCTCCTGCTTGTTGCAGCGCCGGCTTCGCCTTTGCAGGCCGACGATTGCGATCCACCGCTCCAGGCGGATCAGAAGAAGAGATCGCAGGCGGAGCAGGGGCAGCGGCCTCATCGCAAGGCTGAGAAGTAGGAACAGCAGGGGCAGGAATCGTCTGGAATCCCTGGACCAGCTGGGTCAATGCTTGGACCTGCTGAACTAGAGTGGCGAACTGGTCTAGGGTTAACGCCGCTGCTGGTGGCGAAGGAGTTTCAGCTGGTAGTGGTAGTGGTGGTGCCACCCCACTAATCGGATTAGGCCTTTGAGAAGTAGCCTGATCTTGAGCCTCAAAGGTGGCTCTCTTCCGATTGGCCATTAGAGGATGTTTCCTCTGGTTTTTGAGTCTTGTCTCCTGGATTACAAGTTTATGAGACTTGAGGCCCTAGCTCTAGCGCCAATCTGTTGCCACGAAAATCCATTCTCCGACTCGGGTGCACCTCTGGCTCCTGATCCGGATGCCGATCTCGTCACCTCGGGATGGAACCTACAAGACAATCCTCACGCAGAGGGTGCTGTGGGGTTGCCCTC
Organism: Calamus simplicifolius; assembly: GCA_900491605.1. Taxonomy (NCBI): domain Eukaryota; kingdom Viridiplantae; phylum Streptophyta; class Magnoliopsida; order Arecales; family Arecaceae; genus Calamus; species Calamus simplicifolius. Next base: position 567,068 of record UESW01004044.1, read on the forward strand.
TGCGAAGAACCCTCCGATGCCCAAGTCAGTGGAGATTCACAGCAAGCAGATATGAGAGAAGACTCTTACAGAGGGATGTTCCTCCCGGCTCTTATGAGAGCTCTGATGGAGTGCCTGAAAATGAATGCATAAGGGGTTATCTTAGAGTTATTTTTTTGCACGTACTTGAGAGGTTGGAGTGCTGTGGTATTTATAGGTGATCACCTGATTCCTTGGACGTGCCCTGGATGGCGTCTAAAAACTGTTAGAATTTGAATCAAATTTGTTATGAGGCCGATAGGGTCCGTATCTTGTCAGTTAGAGGATCGACGGCTGGGAGAGCTAGTTGATGCCTTGAGGTTCGATGATCACACAAACCTAGGCCACTCTTGCAGATCCTAGGCCACTTCTGGGCATGATTCGCCGTCTGAAATCTTATTCAGCTATAATGGATTTGAGCTCTCCCGCACCGGATTCCGCAGAGGTATTTTGAATGCCGTGGTTGGCCTGGATGAGGAATAGCTTGGTTTTCCGAAGTGTACAATGGATCGGCTCGAATGACCGAGGAATAGCTCAACTCGGACAATCGAGGTATAAGGATAGCTCGGGTTATCGAGGAATAAGGATAGCTCGACTCGGACGGCCGAAGCATAGGGATAGCTCGGGTTTCCGAGGAATAAGAATAGCTCGGCTCAGATGGCCGAAGCATAGGGATAGCTCAAGTTACCGAGGAATAAGGATAGCTCGGCTCAGATGGCCAAAGTATAAAGGTGGTCTTGGTTGTCAGGGTGATCCGACTTCATCAAAGCTGATTTGACCTTGTCGCTAGAATGTCACGCCAGCTAGCTAGCTGGCAAATAAGATGTTTGGATTGGGCGCGATCCCATCGCCGATGTGAGCGACCAATAATGCAATGATGATTTTACCCCTTATCATATATATATATATACTTAGTTACATTGTTCAGGATTTGATCATCTTTTTCATCTTTAAATCCATATAAATTATAAAGTCACCCTACATTTTACATCTTTTTTATCTTTAAAATATGTGAACCATGGATTCAAAGATAAAAATAAAAATTGAATCTAGCCAAAATTATTATTATTATTATTGTTATTATATATATATATATATATATATATATATATATATATATATATATATATATATATATATATATATATATATATTATGAATTTAGAACAAGATATAAAAGCTTGAATACTAGAGAGACTAATTCAACTTAGTACAACTCTCGTAGGGTTATCCTTTTCTGTCATAATAATTAAAAAAAAATCAAAGCAAACAGGCTAACATATTTCTTTATTTTCTTTTTAAAAAGGACAGTGTCAAATTAGGATAAAATCCTAAGCGATTTTTATAAAGCTAAGCTCAGATTAATAATGCTTGGCCTGAGTTTAGGCTAGACTTAGCCCGTTGAGTCAACCATTTTCATCTCAATCCTCAAACTTTAGTTTAATTGGTAGAAAATCTTGTGATATAAAAGATAACAGGGTTCAAATTCATTGGATATCCATCCAAATTTTTAGTCGGCCTCTGTTAGACATGAAAAGCTATAAAAGCAATATTTTTTAACACAAATTTTATGAATGTAAAAATTTTTATATTTAATTGTGGGATTATTTAATATTTTAATCTATCTTCGTATTTTGAATGATTTTTGTTTCTAATCCTTATTAATCTACTCTTTGGGTTAATAATTTGACGGGTAAGATAATGCACCCTGATGGTATCGTCCGGGGGGGGGGACTCCTCTTTCCCGTTTTGCCGATGGCTTCTACGTTGCCTCCGGCTGGAGATGGTGAACAGCTTTAAAGTGCTACGAAAGACTTGCTCATAAAATCCAATCGCCCAAAGCGCCATTGTTCAGAAAGCCACCATGAAATGAGCTCACGCTTAGAGGTCCTCCGAGCCCTGGTCATTTGACTGGGAGTTTGACAAGAGCCTTTTCAAGTTGACAATCCTATTGACCTCAATAGCTTTATGTGTCTCACAAAGGAAAAACAGTGAATACTAAGGAAAAGCGACCCAATTTGGATCCTGGCTCCACCAATTTGTTCATGATCTAAGACTTATCACAATTTTTTCCTTTTTTTTTTTTTGGAAGGCACACTTTTCTTGATAAAATATAGTTGTGGTCGATAGCATCACGTAAGCATTAACGGCAGAGCTAACTAACGGCAAAGATCAAGACAGGCGGCTCCGCTTCTTCAAGGCGGCACTCGGCGGCCCCATTTTTTCAAGCCGGTCCTCGACGGCCCTACTTCTCTTCGGCAGCCCTCGGCGGCCTGCCCTCTCCAAAATCAACCTCAGCGCTGGCTATGGCACCAGCCTCCGTATCGACTTTCGAGCGAGTCGTGATGCCTACGTGGCCCCCCACGTAAGCCAGGCACACCAACCACCTGACCCACGCACCCGATAGGGTCAGACCCACTTGCAACCTAACCCACACGCCCGATGGGACTAGGCCCACCAACCATCTGACCCGCACGGCCGATGAAACCAGGCCCACCTACCACCTGACCCACATGCTCGATGGGACTAGGCCCACGACCACCTGGCTGATAGGACCAGACCCACCAACCATCTTTGAACTCACGTAATCACCATGATTTTAGCAGACATTTTCCTCCACGGAACTTCATGTGGCTGAACCCCAGATAGAAACCAAGGGTCCATAAAAGGGTAAGAGGGATCCTTATCAAGGTAAAAGGAGGAACCACCAAGAACACACTCTTAACACTCCGAGAACATTCCAATCTCTGGGCCTTTTCCTTACGAGCTTTCTCAAGCTTACGGCTATGGCTCCGGTCACTGACTTGCCCATTAGAGGGTTCCCGTCGAAACTTCCGACCTTGGGACTTCTTGCAGGTCCTTCGGGAGGGAAGAGAGAGCTTCATCAGCACGTTCACGGACTCCTCTGACGATCATTTTTGATGATCGGGCGCCATTAGATTGGCGTACCAGGAAGGAAAAAAAAGACCAGAGCTCTGTAACACCAAGCTACAAGCCTTCTTTTCCTCTGCGTCAACAATGGTGGTGACGCGTGCTCAGGAGGCCTTCATTAGCCATGCTGGGGACACCTCCAACTAGCGGAGCGACAGGAGGCTAACCCTCCCGTTGCTAACCCTTCGACCACTCCCGCACCACCAGCTATGGCCACCCAAGCTGATCAACTAGCCGCACTCACTCAGCAGGTCCAGACCTTGACTGTGATGGTTCACGGACTGTAGGAGCAGCAGTCTGTGGCCATCCAACACCAGCCCATGCCTCCTACACTGCCTATGGCAGATGCACCAGCCAATCAACAATACTCTCGGGGGAGACCTCCTCAGTGAGAGATTTGCCACCGTTGTGCCTCATCCAGAGGACGCCGTTGGGAGACCCTCAAGAGGTCATGCTCCTCCGTCCGTAGCTCGGGCAACTCCTCCCCAGAGGGACGCCGCTAGGAAGAGCCCAAGCGAAGGTACCACCACCCGTGCTCTACCCCTTCTTCTTCATCTTCCGGGTCCTTAGGGAAGATTTCAACCATCAACTGCCAAGTAGAGAAACACTTGGATGAGTACCACCGGTGGCTGAAGGAGCTTAGCAAAAAAATCAACAATCAGCCGGAAGTAGACTATGACAATCGTCCTCCCTTCATTCGCAGTATTTTGGACGAGCCCATTCCCTCCAGATTTTGTCTTGCACAGCTAGATCCTTACGATGGTATAATGGATCCACTCGATCATCTCGAGAGCTACAAGGCTCTCATGCAAGTTCAAGAGGTGACTGACGCCCTCCTGTGTAAAGCTTTCCTAGCTACCCTACGAAAGACCGCTCGAGCCTTGCACTCCGTCTGCCCCCACATGGCATAGATTCTTTCTAATAGTTGGAGAGGGTGTTTCTAGTACACTTCGACGCATGTCGGAGGATCCCTCGGATAGCAACAGTTTATTCTCCATCCGTTAGAAGGAAGGATAGTCTCTTAGGGACTTTGTGGCCCACTTCAAAATAGCCACCCTCAAAGTCTACCACTTGGATGATGCGGTGGCAACCCTGGCGTTAAAGCGAGGGCTCCATCCTTCCCGTTTTACCTTCTCCCTCGACAAAAACCACCCAGTCCCTACTCCAAACTCCTGCTTCATATGCAAAAGTACATCCGTGCCGACAAAGCCAACTCCACTCACAGAAAGATTGAGGGAGGGTTTAGCAGGAGGTCTGCCTGCACGGAGCCAAGCAGACCCTCTTGCCTGAAGAAGCCCAAGCCACCGCACTAGCCAGATGACAGGCACCGGAGTCTTGCCCCCAGGAAAGATAAACTCACTCCTCTCCTTGCTCCTCGCTTTCACATTCTCATGGAAATAAGGGTGAGCCATACTTCCAGCACCCTCCCCCAATGAAGAAAGGAGATCCCCATGACAAGAGCCGGTATTGTCGTTTCCACCGGGACTACGGCCACAACACCGAGAGTTGCTACAGTCTGAAGCATGCCATCGAGGAACTCATCTAGAGGGGATATATCGAAAAATATATCCAGAAGGGATCCTAGCTGTTCTGGCGCTGATGGGGCCTTCGCCTGCTCAGGCCAATGTAGACAACACCCCAACAGAAAAGACTGTAGGAATGGTTTATTAGGGGGTAGGCTCTACATCCAAAAGGCCAAGGGGAGACGGAGGGTTAGAAGATGTAATCCCCTTCCCTAGAGGGGAGTTAGCTGGGATAGATAATGTAAACAATGATGTTGTCATCGTTTCGATGACGATTACTAAGCACCCTGTAAAACGTATCCCGATTTACAGTGGAAGCTATCATTACCTATGACGCTTTTGTTTGGATGAAATTGTCTCCTAGCTCTCTTCGATCGATGGCGGCACCTTGGATCTATTCACAGGAGACTCGGTAAGGGTAAAAGGCGAGATCACCCTTCCGGTTATAGTCGGGGCATCACCGTATCAAAGCATAGTCCTGATAAAGTTTCTGGTCGTCTGAGTGCCTTTGGCATACAACACCATCCTCAGTCGACCCGGCCTGAATCTTCTTGACGCAGTTATCTCCACTAAGTGGTTGCTCGTCATTCCCAACCAGTAATAGGATCGGCGAGATGCGAGGGAAGACCAACCCGGTCCTGCCATTCTATCATACGGCTTCGAGCCCTCAAGAAGCGGCGGTCACACCGGCCCCAGAGGCACCGGATCTTAGGGAGCCCAGCAAGCGAGGAGAGCCGGCTGAGCGACTACTAGCTTTTCCACTAGGAAACGACCCGACACAGATGGTGTAGGTTGGTGAACTTCTTTTGCGGAGGATAGGGATCGCCTCCTAGCCTTCTTATGGGCCAACTTTGATATCTTCACCTGATCAGCGTCGGTTATGCCTAGAATTCCGTCGAAGGTGATTATCCACAAGCTTAACATCGACCCTAAGCATCGCTCGATCCGCCAAAGAAAGAGAAGTTTCGCCCCCGAGAGACAAAGAGCCATTAACAATGAAGTCAGCAAGTTGCTCCCCGCGGCCACATCCGGGAAGCACACTACTCGGACTGGTTCGCCAACATGGTGATGGTCCATAAGGCAAATGGGAGCTGAAGGATCTGCATCGACTTCACTGACCTTAATAAGGTGTGCCCGAAGGACAGCTTCCAACTGCCTTGGATTGACCAGCTGGTGGATTCCACGTCCGGTCATGAACTTCTCAGCTCTATGGATGCTTTCTCCGGATAAAACCACATAAAGATGGATCTGGATGATGAAGAGCAAACCCCCTTCGTGACCGAGAAGGGCATCTACTGCTATAAGATAATGCCTTTCGGCCTAAAGAATGCAGGGACAACTTACCAGAGACTGATGAATAAGGTCTTCAAAGACCAACTGGGATGGAACATGGAGGTGTACGTGGACGACATGCTGATGAAGAGCATCTGCGCCTTCGACCATGTCTCTGATCTGGAGGAGACCTTCAACAATCTCCACCATTATCAAGTGAGGCTGAACCCACGGAAGTGCGCCTTTGGGGTCACGGCGGGAAAGTTTCTAGGCTTCATGGTGATGCAACAAGAGATCAAAGCGAACCTGGAGAAGATCAATGCTATCCTCGACATGAGGCCGCCAGCTAGCAAGAAGGAGGTGCAACGGCTCACCGAGAGGATGGCAACCCTAAGCCATTTTCTCTCCAAGTCGGCTATAAGGTGTCTACCCTTCTTCAAAGCCTTGCACAAGTTAAATAGGTTCGAGTGGACGGAAGACTACCAAAGAGCCTTTGAGGGACTGAAGGGGTTCTTGTCTACCCTATCACTGCTATCGAAGCCAAAGGACGGGGAGAGCCTTTAGCTCTACCTCGCTGCCTCCTTGAAGGCCGTCAGCTCCATCTTAGTGGCCCCGCTTCTCCAAGGCGGCCCTCGGTGGCTTTGCTTCTCCAAGGCGGCCCTCGGCAGCCCGCCCTCTCCAAAATCAGCCTCTGCGTTGGCTGTAGCACCGACCTCCGCATCGACTTCCTAGCGGGTCGTGATGCCTACGTGGCTCTCCACGTGAGCCAAGCACACCAATCACCTGACCCATGCATCAGATAGGATCAGGCCCACCTGCCACCTGACCCACGCGCTCGATGGAACCAGGCCCACCAACCACCTGACCCATGTGACCAATGGGACCAAGCCCACCTACCACCTGACCCATATGCTTGATGGGACTAGGCTCATCGACCACCTAGCTGATAGGACTAGGCCCACCAACCGTCTTTGAACTCACATAATCATTATGAGTTTAGCAGACATTCTTCTCCACGGAACTTCACTTGGCTGATCCCTAGACGAAAACCAAGGTTCAATAAAAGGGTAAGAGGGATCCTTATTAAGGTAAGAGGAGGAACCACCAAGAACACACTCTTAACACTAAGAAAATATTCCAATCTCTAGGCCTTTTCCTTATGAGCTTTCTCAAGCTTACGGTTGTGGCTCTGGTCGCTGACTTGCTTGTTGGAGCGGTCGCTGACTTGCTCGTTGGAGGGTCCCTGCCAGAATTTCTGGCCTCGGGACTTCTTGCAGGTCCTCTAGGAGGGAGAGCTTTATCAGCACCTTCACAGACCCCTCTGATGATCATTTCTGGTGATCAGGCACCATCAAATACAATACATGTTTGCTCAAAATATCCACGTCTTACTCCACTATTTTTGAAAAAAAGGAGGCATGAATGGCGAAGGCAGTTACAAGTCCGTTCAGACTCTCTACTAGTTCATGTTAAGATATGGATGCAAGCATTGCAAGGAGAGTGGATCAGTAGCCCCTGCAATCACCATTAGCACAATTTCATTTATACGGCACGTCTCACAGCATTCGTTGACATTTATATCTCTCGAAACAACCCATTCAGCGGTTGCAGTCTTCACGATGGCAACCACTTCACGATGACAAGGCTAACGATGGTAAATTGTATCAATGGATTAAAAATAAATTAAATCAAATTTAAAATACAATGAAAAATAGATCAATTCATATTTGAACTCATTTATTAATCTGATCAAAAATTTTAATCTAAAACTAATCCATATATTACTTAGATCACATAACACAATCCGTGTAACCCATTTAGCTTATATAATGTGTCTAATTCGTATACCTATATAACATGCATAAAACCCTTTTTTTTTGGTACAGATGGGCGATTACACTAGTCTAGTGTGGGTCAGCCCAGATACATCCGAATATAAAATTTACATCAACACAGGGGGCAGGGGTCACCCATCCTCAATATCCTATAGCCTACATGCTGAGCCACGGCTGCCGCTACCCATCAGCTGCCGTATTGGCTTCACGGAATACATATCGAATCTGGGCAGTATCCACCTCCTGAAGCATGGTCCAAATATCCCTGAGGATCGGATTAGTGGATATATCAGGAACACTCTCCTTCCGCATCCACTGAATGACTGTCATAGAGTCTCCCTCAATCACAAGCCTCTGTGCTCGAAGAGTCTGAGAAGCATAAGAAATACCAGCCCATGCAGCATAAAGCTCGGACATAGGGACAGAGGAATACAGGGTACCAAATCTGCCAGCCACCAGCATATCGCCCTGTGGCCCACGAATGATGAAGGCAGAACCAGCTAGTCTACCGCGGACACTCCCATCAAAGTTGATTTTGACAAACCCTGGAGGGGGGCTCCCAGGAAATGAATACCGTACGACGGTTCGCTGCCGAAGCAGCAAGGGAACCCCAGAGGCCAGAGATGTCATAACCAACACATAGAATAACACGGGCACAATCTGCGTTCAAAGATCTAATCTTCCTCACAAGCTGATGTGAAGAAATACAGTCCTCCGAGAAAATAATCTGATTCCTCAATAGCCAAATCTGGTAGGCCATGGCCGCCCAGAGACCACATATATGCTGAGAAGCCAACCGAAGATCCTGGAAAAAGATAGGACGTAGAGAACCGTAAACATCCACTCTATAATCATAGCCCATCAAGTGCCAAATCCATCTAGCTGTTAGACATTTGAAGATAGTATGGTCTGTAGTCTCATCCTCCAAACCACATAAGGGGCAGGTCGGCTGGATAGACAGGCCCCTACGGGAGAGCAGGGCACTCGTCGGTAGGCAGTTCCAAAGAAGCTTCCATATAAAAAGCTGAACCCTAGGAAGAGTGGGAAGCAACCATATCCACGCAGCATCCTTCGTTTCTTGAGGCTGAGGCCTAAATATCTTCATAAGTTTCCTGAAAGGGGCCCTAGAGAGGGAGGATCTCTGCCATAGCCTCACATCAACCGAGGGACCAAAGATAAGAGGAATCGATAGAATCCGCTGAGAGAGTTCCTCACCAAATAGAATGGTCACCATGGGGTATTCCAGGAGGTGGGATCTAATGAGATCAAATCCTTAACCCTCATATCAGTGGGAATATCAGTGCTAATAAATGAGGGCCACCGAGACAGAGGAAGCTCAGAAATCCAAGAATCCTGAATAGCATCAATAGACTGACCATCACCAACCATCCAAGAGACATTCTTCCTAATACAGTCACCAACCTGGCACACCTCCTTCCAAAAGGAGGAACTTCCCCTGGGCACCGTAATGTACTCCCATGGCTTCCAATCACCGTATCTCGCATACATGACAGAGCTCCAGAGATAGTGCGGCTCTAGAAGGAAGCGAGAAGCATGTCTGGCCAATAAAGCTTGATGCTTGACCAACAAGGATTGGATCCCAAGACCCCCTTCATGAATAGGCATACAGATCATGTCCCAAGATAGAAGATGAATACCATGCCCGTCTTGCATAGAAGCCCATAGAAAATCTCTAAAACATCTCTCAATCCTTCTCAAGCAAGTAGTCGGGATGGCTGCATTCGACAACATATAGAGCGAAAGGGAAGAAAGAACCAACCGAATAATGGTAATCCGTGCCATCATAGATAGATCAGTGACATGCCAACCCTCGATACGCTGATGGACCCGCCTTCTAGATCCACATAATCGGAATAGCGAGGATGTCTGCCAGTCATGGGGATCCCCAGATACATAAATCGGTCAGTCTGAGCAGTGATTCTCAACCGATTAATGATAGCTTCACTGGTGGGTCTGGGAGTCTTCGGGCTAAAGCAGATAGAAGACTTCTGAAGGTTGACCTTCTGACCCGAAGCCTGACAATAGCGTTGAATGATGGAATCAAAGGAAGCCGCATTATCAATAGAGGCCTGACCCAGAAGGATACAATCATCAGCAAACAAAAGATGAGAAATGGAAAGGCCCGCATCCCCCACCATAAAAGGGACAATCCTCTGATTGTGCTGAGCCTGATGGAGAGCTCGTGAGAGATCATCCGCAGCCAAGTTAAACAGAAGGGGAGATAAAGGGCATCCCTGACGTAGTCCTACCGAAGAGTAGAAAAACTCAGTCGGACTCCCATATTGCTCGTTTAACTTGTGTGGCATATTTAATATCAATTTTATTTATAAAATGATTATATATTAAAAATTATATAATTAAAGCATAAATAAAAAAATTTTATTTGATGACAAAAAAAAAGATTAAGCACAAAATTCTTACACAATCATATAATCATCATCATAAAATAATAATTAATTAAAAATAATATTAACTTAAATAACTAAGCATGGTGTGTAGGGTTACATGAATTAATTTATTTAATAATTAGATCAATTGCAGGTCAATTTTGGATTGGCAGGTCAACTCGTAACCCAATTTGTTTATTAATCAAGTTTAACGAGTCAATCTGGCTTGAATCTGAATCCATTTATGTTTAATCTGAACCTACTAACTTCATGTTATGTTCGAGTAGTATTCATGAATCGTGTCCAAAATTGCCACATCTAGGCGGAACTAGTCTAGTATCTCTGCTTAGCTTTGATTGACAACAAGTGAACTCCCTTTTTGCCACTTTCTTTGTGATTCATTCTAATGTGCAATCACACCCTGCATACATTGATAAAGCTATAATAGATTACCTCTTAACTGCTAACGGGATAACTTGTATTAGATTATATCTCAATCTAATATGATTTTATATTTAGGTATTGATTTTGTATTTAGACACAACTCATTTACTAATTAGATTAAGTTAAGTTAGGTTTATAGAAAAAACTTTAGACCAAACGAATTGATGGGGCCAGTTGACCTTATGGGCAACGATGACCGCATCTGGACTCGGCCCTAGCAGGTCCTATGCGGCCATCCTGGATGGCCTTCCTAGGCGTCCCCACTCTAGGCAATCTTTCTAGGAGATCTTCTTAGATGGCTCCAGCAATTTTTAGGCAGCCTCATCCCAAGCGGCCTGCTGTGACGGCCTTGGTCTCTTACGGCTGGATCCAAACAATCGATTGCCCGCGGACGAAGACGAGCTACGGTCCACCAAGCCTGGGTCAGTGAAAGAGATCATGAATTCAAAGGGTGAAGGAGGATGTTATAGACATCATCTATACCCACAACAACACAAGGCTATTAATAATTAAGGCCGGCAATAAATAGCTTTTGATGGCTCTGGCAAGAAAAAGAGCGAGGGAGAGAAAGGTCCATCTCGGCAAGCTCCCCATCTCCCTCTCTCACTCTCTCTCTTTGCTACATCCCCATAAATGAACCAAGCCTAGGACCTTCCGTGACCTCAATTCCATAGCTCCCAACTCTGGACGACCGCAAGAGGATGAACCAGAGATCAAGGAGGGGGGAGAGTTTTCTGGCCGTCCCAACTTTCCGCTCTAGACCCCCACGGCTTTGGACTTCTTCCCAACAACTCTCAAGGTCACTCGTCCCAGGCCCTCCACTCCGGCTCCATGGGCGATCCTAACTCCACGTCTCCCAGCCACGGGCAGCTCCAATCTCTTCCCCGGCTACAACACCGACTAACACCGACTCTTGCCTCCGTTCCCTGCCTTGAATCCGTACGGAGGCTCCCGAGTCTAAGCTGAAGCTCCTGATACTAGCTCCCCGGTCTCCCTAGGCGGCCTCCTCAAGTCGACCTCCTCTAGGCGGACTCTTAAGTCAGTCTCCCAAGCCAAGCCATATTCCTAGTTCAGCCGCAACCGGATCCCAGCCGCCTCCAACTCTCCACTACGGCTAACTCCCGGTTCCCTGCTCTGCCACATGGCTGCCCAACCGGTGCAGAGGACCGGTTCCTAGGGGTCATAACTCCCCATGGAGGCTAAGACAGAGAAACCAGCAAGGAGGCAAGAAGAGGGTGTACATCTTCCCGAAGTCTCAAATGTACACCGTAATCCCTCCAGAGCCCTTGGAGACCTCACTGGAATCAAGAAACATTGCTACGGGAAGTATGGGAAGGAGTGGAATAGTCCGAGCTCCATCACTCGGCCACCTTCGATTCCAGACAGGTCCGACGGCCTTCAGCTCCCACTCTGCGCCTTTGGCTCCCGGATGCCCTTTCTAGTAGTCATGTTGCACTCACTGGTTCAGCGCATACATGAGGATGCCCATGTCAACATGGTAGGCAAGCGTAGTAGGCGGAAGGCTTACACGCATAGGAATCTATATACATGGGGCCCATATGCCTGGCTCCACCATTGTCCATACACGCATGGAAAAGGATACAGAATAATCAAGTGGCCACCCATCTATGACGAACATCGCCTGTAGCTGATATACCACTAAGAAGCAAGCAACACCATAAATACTTTGACAAGTGACATCACCTCAATTCTTATAGACATCAGCCCTGACATTCCATCCATAAAAGTCATCATTCATCATGAGACCCCAACCACTCAGATCAGATGAACCCCAAAAGTCATCATCCATCGTGAGGCTGCACGTGACTCACTAGATCACAAGGCTCCAAACTTCTCAAGCAAGCCACACAGAGTCCAAAGATAAATAAATGGGTAAAAGGGACCCCCAATGAGGTAACCACAACAACACTCCTAAACACTCATTCTCGCTCACAGAGAGCTCTGCTCTAAGACTTTCTCTCTCTTTTGAGCTTTCACTCATGGCTGTTGCCCATAGCACTGACCGAACACTACAAACGTTTTAGAAGGGTAATCTGGCAACAAAAGATTGGCGCGCTAGGAAGGGATGACGCGCTGAAAGAAGGAGAGCTCTGTCTCCTTGAGCTATAAGCCTTTGTCCTCTCTAAGACAGCCATGGTGGTAACGCGCATGCCGAAGGCCTCCGGTAGTTATACTGGGGGCATCCACATTGCACTGAGCAGCAAAAAGCTACCACCCTCTCTGTTCCTTCTTCACCACTAGCTTTAGCTGCTCTACCTAACCAACTGGCCATTCTCAATCAATAAGTTCAAGCCTTGATTGCAGCAGTTCATGAGCTACAGCGCAACACTCGATGGCCACTCAGCAGCAGCCCAAGCCTCTCACATCACCCGTGATGGTTGCACCAGTTAGCTAACAATCCACTCGCAGGAGATCTCCTCAAAGAGAGGCCCACCTCCATCATGCCTCACATAAGAACCACCATCGTGAAACTTTCAAGAGACTGCGGTCTCCTGCCTTTCGCCCGAGTAATCCCTTTCCCCAATGATGACACGGAAAGGGACCCAAGCGGAAGCATTATCAGTGGCATCATTCCTCTTCTTACTCATCTTTTGAGTCATCTGGGAACGACTTTAATCATGAGATAAAGAGGCATCTGGATGAGCAACACTGGCAGCTGGAGGAGCTTAGCCAGAGGCTCAACAATCAACCTATGGTGGACTACGACATTCATCCACCTCTCACTCGTCGTATTATGGAATAGCCTATTCCTTCCAGTTTCACCTTCCTCAGTTGGATCTGTTTGATGGCACCATGGATCCACTTGATTATCTCAAGAGCTACATGTAAGACTTAATTTAAATATATTGATCACGATATCAATATATTTATTATGATCAATAATTACCTCCAGCCATTATTATTAATGGTCTATCCGATGAGGGTAAGGAATTCGATCTTCCTTGAATCAGCTGCATGGGATCTTGATCTTCCTTTCTTTAGGGATCTCGATCTTCCTCCTTCGATGGATCTTGATTGATCTTCCTCCTCTCTCGATGGATCTTGATTGAGTCCTCTCGAAGGATCTTGATTGAGTTCTTCTAATCAACGAGCCACGCACTCTGATGGTGTATGCCCTCAGGATGTGCTCTTGATCAGGGACTCAATGCCAATGCCTCCGCTTATTAGGTTTTTCTTTCGATAACCTTGTTGAAAACCTTAGGAAGGGTTTCCTATTTATACTCAATTCCCTTCACCGCATGCTCCCATCAAGCAAGCGTTCAACATTAAAGGGGGGGCTGTTATCACTTCTTAATTAGTGAAACGCTAGTTAATAAAATAAGGACCATTAAAAGGCAACGGGTTATTACATTCTCCCACTTGGTCCGTATATTTTATCAACACTGAATAAGAAACTAAATACATGAATCATAGCGATAGGTCCTATATAATTGAGTATTATCTTCTATGTATTACAATGCATTCAATTTCTTTACCACTATTCCAAATGTGACAATATAACATAATGAATAAACCATATGTTTATTCAGAGTCCAAAGGAAAAGTTTGTCATTTCTCAAAAGTCATATAACGTGTACACCTGAATGAGAAATAAACAAATAATTGAAATAAGAGTTTCTTTGTATAAATTGTTATCCATACAATTATATCATGGAACCAACTCCCATTCTTATCACATGATCCTTAAAATTCTTAATTGGCATGCCTTTAGTCAAAGGATCAGCTATCATCAATTCAGTGCTAACGTGTTCTATGACCACTTTGTTTTCTTTAACACGTTCTCTTATGGCTAAATACTTAATGTCGATATGTTTACTTCGACTACCACTCTTATGGTTTTTAGCCAAAAATACAGCAGCTGAATTGTCACAGTACAGTTTAATTGGCCTAGTAATAGAGTCAACAATTCTAAGCCCTGAGATGAAACTCTTCAACCATACATCTTGCGATGTAGCCTCAAAACAAGCAACGAACTCCGCTTCCATAGTAGAGGTAGCAGTCAAAGTCTGCTTTGCACTCCTCCATGATATGGCTCCACCAGCTAACATAAATATAAATCCTGATGTTGATTTCCGAGAATCAACGCAGCCAGCAAAGTCCGAATCTAAGTAGCCCTCTATTTCCAAATGATCAGTTTGTCTATACATGAGCATGTAGTCCTTGGTTCCTTGAAGATACCTCATGACCTTTTTAGCAGCTCTCCAGTGGTCTAAACCTGGATTACTCTGATATCTTTCCAACATTCCTACTACAAATGCAATGTCAGGTCTTATGCAAACCTGAGCATACATTAGGCTTCCAACAGCTGAAGCATATGGAATGTTGTGCATCTGTTCCCGTTCAAGTTCATTTTTAGGGCACTGGTTCAAAGCGAACTTGTCACCCTTCACTATAGGTGCAACACTTGGTGAACAATTTTTCATCCGAAATCTCTCCAAGACTTTATTGATATAAGTTTCTTGAGACAATCCCAAAATGCCTCGAGATCTTTCTCTATGGATCTTAATGCCAATGACATAAGATGCCTCACTCATATCTTTCATATCAAAATTTATGAAGAGAAATTGTTTCACCTCATATAGCAACCCTTTATCATTGGTTGCAAGTAGAATGTCATCCACATATAGGACCAAGAAATAAATTTTGCTCCCACTAACCTTCTGGTATATACATTGATCTATGATGTTCTCTTCAAAACCAAAGGAAGAGATCACATCATAAAATTTTAAATACCACTGACGTGAGGCTTGTTTCAATCCATATATGGATTTCTTAAGCTTGCAAACCAAATGCTCATCATCACCAGAGGAAAATCCTTCAGGCTGTTTCATGTAAACCTCTTCCTCTAGATCTCCATTAAGGAATGTGGTCTTCACATCCATTTGATGTAACTCAAAATCAAAATGAGCTACCAATGCCATAATTATTCGGAGAGAGTCTTTCTTGGATACAGGAGAAAATGTCTCCGTGTAGTCGATTCCTTCCCTCTGAGTGAATCCTTTGGCTATGAGTCTTGCTTTATATCTCTCAATGTTGCCTTGTGAGTCTTTCTTTATTTTGAAGATCCATCTACATCCAATGGCTTTTACACCATCAGGCAACTCAACAAGATCCCAGACTCGATTAGATGCCATAGATTCCATCTCGTCCTTCATGGCATTGAACCACAAGTTTGATTCCTTAGAACTCATGGCTTGTGAAAACGTTTCAGGATCATTTTTGGCTCCAATGTTATAGTCAGATTCATGTAGATACACAACACAATCACTAGGAATTGCTGATTTCTTTATTCTAGTTGATCTTCTTAATGTTGTGTCAATGACCTCTTGAGGAGTATCTTGCACAACTGATTGTTGATGAACAACACGATCTTCTAGATTACCATCAGCTTGTGAAATCTCAATGACTGGTTGTTGGGCACTTAATTGAGTTTGAGAAGTGCTATAAATAACAACCAATCCCTCACTTGAAGTGGAAGCTGGAATAACTGAATGATCTTTCTCAGAAGAAGCCAAATACTGAGATTGATCACTCCCACTGATCAAGTCATTCTCAAGAAATTTTGCATTTCTTGATTCCACAATCCTAGTGCTGTGAGATGGACAATAAAATCTATAACCCTTGGACTTCTCGGCGTATCCAATAAAGTATCCACTAATAGTCCTTGGGTCTAGTTTCTTTTCTTGTGGATTATAGACTCTTACTTCAGATGGGCATCCCCAAACACGTATATGTTGCAGACTTGGTTTCCAACCTTTAAATAACTCAAATGGCATTTTGGAAACAGCCTTGGTTGGAACCCGATTCAATATATACGCAGCAGTTTTAAGAGCTTCAGTCCACAAGGATTTAGGTAAGTTAGAGCTGACAATCATGCTCCTTACTATGTCCAATAATGTCCGGTTTCTCCTTTCAGCTACACCGTTTTGGTCAGAAGACCCTGGCATGGTGTATTGTGCAACAGTTCCATTTTCTTCAAGAAACTGAGCAAACGGACCAGGTGCTTGTCCATTCTCAGTGTATCTACCATAAATTCTCCACCTCTATCTGACCTCACGATTTTAATTTGCTTGCCGCATTATTTCTCTACTTCTGCCTTAAATACCTTAAAGGCATCTAATGCTTCGTTCTTATTATGAAGTAGGTAGAGATACATATATCGTGAATAGTCATCAATAAATGAGATGAAGTATCTCTGACCATACGAATCCATATCTGGGCTACAGATATCCGTATGTATGATCTCCAGTATTTCCGAACTTCTCTTGGCATTTTTCTTGGACTTGTTGGTTTGCTTTCCCTTTATGCAGTCCACATAAGTGTCAAAATCAGTAAAATCAAGAGTATCAAGTACTCCATCTTTTACTAATCTTTTAATTCTCTCAATGGAGATATGACCTAATCTCCGATGCCACAAACTAGAGGAATTCTCATTTATAACACATCTTTTCATACCAGTTTAGGCGTGCATCACATTATAGGTGGTATTATTTTTCAAATTAATTTGGAAAAGATTGTCTGACAATGTACCATTCCCAATAAGCTTAGATTTATAAAATAAATCAATAAAGCTTTTATTAAAATTAAAGGAGTATCCTGCTGGTACAAGCCTTGACACTGAAATCAAATTTCTAGAGAAACTTGGAATATAAAATGTCTTTTCCAAATCCAAAATAAAACCAGAATGTAAAATAAGTCTGCACGTCCCAATTGCTTCCACATGTGAACCCATCTTGTTTCCTGAATAGATGCTTTGTTCACTTCCCAATGGTTTCCTTTGATTTAGAAAACCCTGCAAGGTATTTGAAACATGGATTGTAGAACCAGAATCAATCCACCATGTGTTATGACATATAACCAAATTGGATTCATGACATACGAATGAGGTTAGAGTACCTTTCTTGTCAAGTCAAGCTTTGAATTTGAGACAATCTTTCTTTATATGCCCTTTCTTCTTGCAAAAGAAGCACTTGGACTCCTTCTTGTCTTCTGTATGGATGGATACTTTACCCTTTCCTTTGTGTTTGGCTTTGGGAGCTTTAATCTTTCTCTGAGTGACTAAATTTGCACTTTCTCCCATTTCTAAAATCAGCCTCCCTTCCTCTTGAACACACATGGTCAGAAGTTCATTAATTGACCATTTGTCCTTATGTGTGTTGTAAGATATTTTGAAGGACTATACTGCTGTGGGAGTGAGCTCAAAATAAAGTGCACCAAGAAAGATTCTGACATCTCAACCTCTAGGGATTTCAACTGAGCCGCAATGTCCCTCATCTTCATGATGTGCTCACGCACACCTCCAACCGTAGTGAGCTTCATTGATGATAATTTTGTCATTAGGGTGCTAGCCATTGCCTTATCTGAAGACTCAAATTGTGCATCAATAGCCTTCAGAAGTTCCTTGACATTTTTGCACTCAGGAATTGAACCACGTATACTAGCAGAAATTTTAGTACGTATGAACATCATACTGAGGCGATTGGACCGTTCCCATCGTTCATACGCAGCAATCTCAGCCTGAGTGCTAGTAGATGTAACTGAATGTGGTTCATCCTTCCTGATAGCATAGTCAATATCCATGCACCCTAATTGAAGAAGAATTCTCTTCTTCCATAATTTATAATTATCACCACTTAAATCGGGAATGTCACATTTCATATCAGAAATATTAACAGGCAAAATAGCTGCATAAAAATAAAATCATGTTCATGTAATTGAATTTGAGGCATATAACTTGATGTCATGTTTTACCAATGTAAACATGCAATAACATGAATCAATAACATACAATAACTACCTGTGGGCTAAGTTATTATACTCAAATAGACTCATTAGCTTAATGATGTGACTAACAAATTATATTCCTTTCTTAATTCCTGTGGGTAATTAAGAAAATAATTTGTTATCGCATCCTAATTAATTATATTAGTGCAACAAAAATTTCTGTGGGATAAGATTCATTACATTAATATAATTAGTCACAATTAATGTCATCTAACCTTATGTGATCTTTGCAACTCAATATATAATTTTGATTAATCAAAGATGCTGTGGCTACTCCTCAATTAATCAACATCATATTGATCACATGACATTGAATTCCATTATATGCATATAGATTAACCAATTTAGCATGATTATTAGGTAGTGATCTTAATCAACGTAACATTTCCAAATCAAGATCTGAGTTAGTCAAATTGGCCAGGCCAGTGAAAGAGAAGTGGGGGTCCCCCGTTGCTTTCCTTAGGTCAGTCAACGGAACCAATTAAGTAACCACAAACTCTTTACCTTTCTAGACACCAACTGACCAATAGACCTTGAAAGGATTTGCATTGTGATTTTCACACTACCACCAAATTTATGCATAGAATAAATCTAGTACGCAGAACAGGAGACAACATTTCAATTATCTATTTAATGAATTTTGAAATTATCATCTTAAGAAAAATTTTTATTAATTAAAACACGTCCGGGCGTAGCTCATTATTCCCTTGGGCCAGTCTATACAAAACACCGTAGGCATAGAGACTCAGGAGGCATATTTTAATACAAAATTTAAACTTAAGAAATAAATGATAAAAACAAATCATGTTACATGATTTAATAAAACATTAAACAGATAATAAATGCATTTAAAATTTAATCAATCCAGATTTTAAATCCCGTAAGAGAACGGAAAGACCATAAGCGAGAAAAGCGAAAACCAAAACAGGCCACGTTTTCTCTCTCTTTTTTTTTTTAATATGTCACCGCATGTGGTTATGGAAGCCACGTTTCTGCTGCATTTCCTTTCTTTAGTTTTTTCTTTCTTTAATGCTACGTTTCTTTTCTCTTCCTTTCTTTAATGCTATCTCTTTAATACCAAAAAGAAATCTTGGAAACCTTTAATGCCAGAAAGAAATCTTTAATAGAAAAGAAAGAGACCACATTTTGTTTTCGCAAAAAAATCGGAATCTGAGATAGGTTTAATGGTTTCTGTCAATTCCGTGAACAAAGATCAGAACTGATCAAAACCTGAGATCTGAAAAATTAAAAACGGAAAACACGCGACATAAATTGCTTGAAAAGAGAAACTTGGATAGAAATACTCACAAAATAAGGCAGAGGTTTAAAAAGCTCTGATACCAAATGTAAGACTTAATTTAAATATATTGATCACGATATCAATATATTTATTATGATCGATAATTACCTTCAGCCATTATTATTAATGGTCTATCCGATGAGGGTAAGGAATTCGATCTTCCTTGAATCAGCTGCACGGGATCTTGATCTTCCTTTCTTTAGGGATCTCGATCTTTCTCCTTCGATGGATCTTGATTGATCTTCCTCCTTCTCTCGATGGATCTTGATTGAGTCCTCTCGAAGGATCTTGATTGAGTTCTTCTAATCAACGAGCCATCGCACTCTGATGGTGTATGCCCTCAGGATGTGCTCTTGATCAGGGACTCAATGCCAATGCCTCCGCTTATTAGGTTTTTCTTTCGATAACCTTGTTGAAAACCTTAGGAAGGGTTCCCTATTTATACTCAATTCCCTTCACCGCATCCTCCCATCAAGCAAGCGTTCAACATTAAAGGGGGGGGCTGTTATCACTTCTTAATTAGTGAAACGCTAGTTAATAAAATAAGGACCATTAAAAGGCGACGGGTTATTACACTACAAGGCTCTAATGTAAATTCAAGGGGCAACTGATACCCTTTTATGTAGATCTTTCCGGCCACCCTGTGGAAAGCTGCATGCGCTTGATATTCTTGCCTACCTCTACACAACATCGACTCTTTCCGACAGTTGGAGATGGCTTTCTTGATGCACTTTGACACCTGTCGGAGGATTTCTTGGGTGGCAGATACCTTGTTTTCCATCCGACAAAAGGAGAAAGAAAGAACCCCTAAAAGATTTTGTGGCCCGTTTCAGGACGACTGCCATGGAGGTTTATTACCTCAATGATGTTGTGGCCACTTTGGCCCTAAAGCAAGGACTTCGCCACTCCCGCTTCACTTATTCACTAGACAAGAAGCCTCCTAGCTCCTACGCCAAGCTTCTAAGTCGTGCATAAAAATATATTCGCGCCGATGAAACTGACTTCACACGAAGGGAACTGAAGGAAAGATAGCCCTATGACACTAAAATTGCAAGCCTTCGCATGGTGGCATGCGCTCAGACTTCTACCAATTATGCAGTTATACTGAGAGGCATCCCTAGCAGATTAAGCAGTAAAAGCACCTTGACTTGAAGCCCCCTAAATGAAGGTATCATTGGCAGAATAATTCTCAGGATGAACGAACTTGAGACATTGTCCATGGCCGGTCACCTCGGAGATTTATGAGCATCCTAACTCCTAGTCACCTCAAGCATTCATGGGTGTTTTAATTCCTAGTGGTGGTAAGCCTGGAGATACTAGTGCTATTAATAAAAGGTGGGAGATGGGGACAAGGGGCTTTAACTGTTGACTCCATCTTCCCCCCTCTCTCCCCTTCTCTCTTTCTCTCTACTGCACCCAAGAGCCAAACCGAGCCCAGGACCTCCTGCGGATTCTGTTTCTGCTGCTCTTGGATTTCGACACTGAAGGAGCCAAATTTCTTCAAAGAAAAAGCTCTTAAGCCTTTAATCAACGTCGACACCAAACACGATGCAAAAGCAAAAAGCTACGAAAGCTAAGTATACTACACTTTGAGAAAAAGTTTCTTTTCATTTCAACTTCTCAAACCCCTGGGCCGGTGCGAGAAACCCCCGTGGTAGTTTTTAAAAGGACCTCATGGCCTGGTGATCATAAGGATACCCTCAAGCCGATGCGAGAAACCCTCAAATTAGTTCAAATCATATGGTCTCGGGGCCCGAAGTCAATTAAACATAAATTCATCAAAAAAAATAAGTAAAATTAAAAAGAGCTAACTTAAGCTTAAATTTTTAGGTAAAACCTTTTAATTCTATTCAAGTAATTAATTATTCTTAAGATATTTAAAATATTCACTAATATACTTAAAGATATTATAAATAAGAATCTATTAAAATAAATAAATAAATAATATAATTAAGTGAAAAATATGGGAAGAGATCAGGTTGTTAAAATGAAAAGAAAACATAGTTTAAATGAGAGACCATTTAATAAATTAATAAAGATAATTGAAGTGAAAAAAAAGATTTATATAATTAATATTTATGAGTCAGGTCAATTAAAAAAAAATACAATATCCAACTCATGGTTTAAATGAATCTAATTTTAAAATCCAGCCCAATTTAGGTTTGAAAAAGTCTTTGTATACTGCTTTCGGTGCAGCAAATCCTATGTGAACTGCATCGCTTTTTTTTATTGGTTCACATGAATCCTACATGACTTAATGCGATGGGACGAAATGAGATAGTAAGGATATCATCTTAAATTTTGATATGACGTATATTAGTACATGTTCAGCTTTTTTTTTTTTTTGAATATGAGTATAGACGTAGTGCATATTTTTTGAATGGGTATCGTAAATTTATAACTACAGTGTCATAAATTAACAATTGAAATGTCGTAATTTTTTTTGGCTTTCTGAAAAGATGTCTTAATTTTATAACTACAGTATCATAATTTTACAACTGATGTGTCATCTTAAATTTTGACGTTATGTATTAATACTTTTTTAAAAAAATTTATGTACAAACATGTTTTCTAAGTGGTATCATAATTTTATAACTACAATATCGTAAATTTACAACTAAATGTCATAATTTTTTTTTGGCTTTCTTTATGAGTGTCTTAATTTTATAACTACGATGTCGTAATTTTACAACTGAGATGTCATCTTAAATTTTAACGTGACGTGCATTAATATGCTTTTTTTTTAGAATTTGTGTACAGACACGTTATGAATGGGTGTCGTAATTTTATAACTATGGTATCATAAATTTACAAATTGGTATCGTAATTTTTTTTTTTTTGCTTTTTGAACGGGTGTCGTAATTTTATAACTATGATGTCATAATTTTACAACTAGGATGCTATAAATTTTTTTCATCGAAATATTATAAAGTTGTCTTAACGTTTTTGAATGTGTGTCGTAATTTTACAACTATAGCGTTATAATTTTACATATGGAGTATCTTAATTTTTTTTAAAGGCAAGCTATCTCATTATGTCCTATCAAAGATAGTATATCATTTATAAATTCGTAATCATGATCCCTACTATTTCATCTCATCATGTTAAGTAATATAAAATAAATGTGAATCAATAAAAAAAATGATGTAATTCACGTAAAATTTGTTGAACTAGATGCGGTGTACCAAGCCTTTTCCTTTAGATTCGTTTTATAGAACGGGTCGGGTGGGGTCTGGATCGGTCCACGAGTCCATCTTAGCCATTTGTACAGCCTTACTATAAAAAGAGACTAAAATCTCCCTTTGAACAGAAATTCTTTCTGAAACTTAACCATTCAAATATAAATCTTATGATACGCTTTGCCTTGCGCGCATGATAACCTGGGACGCGGCCTATTTTCAACACGCAGACATTCAAGGCAGTATTGAGAGAAACGTATGCGTAGGCAGTCGGACATTTCTGACGCTCTTGAACAACAACTCCCAGATGACGATGGTGACGTGACATTACAAGTTAACGGCCCATTTCGGACGTACATGACAATGACGACGGAAAAGCCTTTTGTGGCCCTTCAATGTATATAACGCACATCAAATATACAGTCAATATGAGCAATTTAACTGCACGTCTACGTCACTAAACGTGCCATCAATCAATGATTTATAACACGTAATACATGCGCAATAGTATGAGCATATAGTTAATTTATATGTTTGATGCATGCTTTATGCATAGAAGATGCATGCACAAAAAATTTTTCAACGATGATAACCTCTTGAATTT
Organism: Calamus simplicifolius; assembly: GCA_900491605.1. Taxonomy (NCBI): domain Eukaryota; kingdom Viridiplantae; phylum Streptophyta; class Magnoliopsida; order Arecales; family Arecaceae; genus Calamus; species Calamus simplicifolius. Next base: position 590,388 of record UESW01004044.1, read on the forward strand.
TTTATCTATTATAATTCATCGTTTGCAACAACTCTCAATAGATTGATAGAGGACATAATAAGTAAAAAAATATTTTTTTATAAAAATATATTTCACCATGCATTTGATTGCGTACTTGAGTTTTTAATTATCTGCATGCCATCGAAAAGAAAAATCTAGCATCTTTTCAAAAGGCAAGAGCATGAATCGTTGATTTTTTTTCAAAAAAAAAAAATCTCTTTCCCTTCCTAGTTCCAACCAACTTCAGATTATCGTATTTCCCATAAAATGACCATACGTCACGGTTTAGATAGAACTTTCGGTCGAGCACTTCCTCTCTTTATCTTCTGATCGAACATGCATCTAGATGCATATAGAAAATAGGCCAGGTATGCAAAAGATCAAAATCAAAATCCACCTAGAGAAAGTCTAAGGGCATACATTATAGTATAAATACGTGTTGAGGGATAAAATTACCATTGCGTTGATAACCGTACGAAGGGGCTAAGCTAGTATAGTATAACCCACTTGCTACGCTGCGCCCACAAAGAACGAGCTAGCTAGTATGATCCGGCGGATCGAGCAACCCGTAGCTCGGTTCTTCCGAGCGACCCATAGCTCGGCTTCCCCGAGCCATCCATAGCTCGGCTTCCCCGGGCAACCCATAGCTCGGCTTTCCCGAGCCATCCATAGCTCGGCTTCCCCGAGCAACCCCCGAGCAATCCATAGCTCGACATGCACCTCCGCGAACCTGGCGCGAGAGAACCCAAGTCTAGAGTAACAGAATCCCAAACGATGAATCATATCGAGGAGTGGCCTAGGATCTGCAATAATGGCCTAGGACCTACGCAGTCATCGGAGCTCAGGCCATCAGAGAGCTCTCCTAGTCGTCGATCCTTCAACGGACAAGATACAGATCCCACCGGCCTCACAATAGCTTGATTCGAATCATCTCCGTATCCCAACAACCTTCGAAACTTCCAGGAGGCACTCAAGATTAAGGTGATTGCCTATAAATAGGACACTCCCAGATTCTCTCAGGTACGCGCGCAAGCTCCCGTACACAACTCCTGGCTCAGTCTCAGCATCACTCTCTCTTTCACTACTCCCCCTTTTCCCTTTCCCCCATTAGCGCTCTACACGAGCTCCCGAGAGGCCACCCCTGGAGGGACTCCCCAGAGAGATCCTTTTCTCATTTATGATGATCGTCGATCCCCACTGACTTGAGCGTCGGAGGGTCTTCCGTGGAGGGCCACCCCCAACGCCTCTCGCGTGAGGACTTCTTTGCAGGTCCGCCCAGGAGGAAGCCCGATCAGGAGACCGATCGCGCCCGAGTCGAAGGACAGATCCCGGCGGCAACAGATTGGCGCTAGAAAGAGGGGTCCTAAAGTCCCATTAAAACTTGGAGAAAGAAGATAAGGATCTCAATCAGGAAGAGAACCTCTCCAATGGCTAATCGGAGAAGAGCAACTTCTGAAGCCCAGGACCAGGTCGCCTCGCAGAAACCTGATCCGATGAGTAGCGTGGCGCTGCAGCCGCCGCCAGTTGAGACCCAATCGCCACCAGCTATCCCGGTGACTCAGGATCAGTTTTTCACGCTGATCCAGCAGGTCCAAGCCCTGACCCATCTGGTTCAGGAGCGCCTCGCAGCTGCCCCTGCTCCACACCTCCCTGAGGAGGCCGCAACCCCTTTTTCTCCGGCCTCCTCTTCTTCTGGTCCGCATGGAGCCGTGGACCCCCCACACCGACCCAAGGAGGATAGGCCAGTCCCACGAGGGGGTTGCAACAGGGATCTTCCCAGATCTCGGTGGGCCCGGTCCCTCTCTTCGGAGTCCTTCCGCCATGATTCGATGCCATCCCCGCGCTCTCCTCGCCTGGCTCCTCCTCTTATATCTGAAGAGGAGATCCGCTGACAGCTCCGGGAGATGCGTCAGGAGCTGGACGCCACCAAGCAGGCTCATCCGCCTCAGCCTAAGGCAGAGCAGGGCATCCCCTTCTCCAAGGGGATCATGGAGGAAGTGATTCCCTTCCATGTTAAGCTACCCGCCATCGAGCCCTACGATGGCTCCTCTGATCCGGATGATCACCTCAGTAGCTTCCGGTCAATAATGATATTCCACGGAGCATCAGACACGATCCTTTGCCGCGCTTTCCCTTCCACCCTCAGAGGATCTGCCCAAACCTGGTTCAACGCCTTGAAACCGGGTTCCGTTGATTCGTTTGATGAGCTGAGCCATCTTTTTATTGGCCAGTTCGTCAGTAGCCGCCGTCATCGATAAAGATCCGACTCCCTCTCTGAAGTTAAGCAGAGAGAGGGGGAGTCCTTGAGAAATTACCTTGGCCGTTTCAACAAGGCCATGCTGGAGGTGGACCACCTTAATCATGAGGTGGCTATGTCCGCCCTAGCGAGAGGAGTCTTGAAGGAGAGCGACTTCTAACTAGTGATGGAGGTCAGTTACCCCCCGAACCTCTCCGATATGATGGCCGTGGCAGACAAATACGCCAGGGTTGAAGAATCACGGAGGGCTGCCCGCGCCGAGCTGGCGAAGAAGAAGGAACCCAAAGGTCCGGACAGGCACCGACCTATCCATCAGCCAAGCCCGCCTCGTCGCCAAATAGCTCCCCCACCGCCGCCAAGAAATCGCTCCCGGAGCCCGCCTAGGAGATTCGATCGGTACACCCCACTAACTATTCCTAGGGCGCAAATCCTCATGGAGATAGAGCGCCAGCTCCCTCGACCAGCTCCTCTCCGAGGGAACCCAACTCGGAGGGACCCCACCTAGTACTGCCGCTATCACCGGGAGCATGGCCACGATACCGAGGAATGCTGGCAGTTGAAGAACAAAATTGAGAGGCTAATCCAACGGGGCTGACTGAACCAGTTCAGGGGGTGACCGCCAGCTCGAGCTTCAGCCTCCTCCTCCTTCAAACCCACCTGTAATCGGCCACATCAACGTGATTGAAGAGGCCGGTAGTTCGAGCTCCAAAAATGATGGTGAAGGCTCGGCGCCAAAGAAAGTGCAAACGGGTGAGCTCTTTTTCTCCGACGACGATCTCCAAGGGATACAATTCCCACATGATGACGCATTAGTTGTATCTCTCAATTTAAATAACTACGATGTAAGTCGGATCCTTGTTGATAGTGGAAGCTCCGTAAATGTTCTGTACCTTGATGTGTTCGCCAAGATGAAATTGCTCATGAAAAACCTCCGAGCTGTGGACTCCACCCTAATGGGGTTCACCGGCGATATTATTGTCCTAGAAGGGGTCGTAACATTAACGGTTCGGGCAGGAACCTGGCCCCTTGTGGCCACTGTTCATACGGACTTCCTAGTGACCAAGCTTAGGTCGCCCTACAATGCGATATTTGGGAGACCCGGCCTGATGTCCCTCAAAGCCGTCGCCTCCATCCCACACCTATCTATGAAATTCCCCATCGGGCGAGGAGTTGGTGTTGTCCAAGGAAGCCAAACTATGGCTCGACAGTGTTTTGTCACCAGCCTTCAGTCCAGGATGCCTGAAGTTGATGGGCTGGATGCTCGGGAGGACTTCGCCAAGCAACGGGGAGAACCAGCCGAGGAACTGGAAGAAGTACCACTGGACGAAGCTCGTCCCAACCGATCCATAAAGATTGGGTCGCTGCTGAAAGGTGAATCCCCGCAGGAGCTGATCGACTTTCTCCGAAGCAACACCGATGTCTTCGCCAGGTCCGCCTCCAACATGCCAAGAATCAGCCCCAAAGTTCTCGTCCATCGCCTTAACGTGGACGAGATGTACCGACCCGTCAAACATAAGAAAAGGAGTTTCACCCCAGAGCGGAAGAAAGCTATTGAAGAGGAGGTTGATAAGCTTATCAAGGCAAACTTCATTCGGGAGGTGAATTACCCAAGTTGGCTATCAAATGTTGTCATGGTAAAGAAGTCGAACGGCAAGTGGCGGATCTGCATCGACTTCACCGACCTCAACAAAGCATGCCCGAAGGACAGCTTCCCTCTCTTCCGAATTGATCAACTTGTAGATGCCACCTCGGGTCACCAAATGCTGACATTCATGGACGCCTACTCGGGCTACAACCAGATCTGGATGGCCCCCGAAGATGAAGAGAAGACCGCCTTCATAACCGATCAAGGTACTTACTGTTACCGTGTTATGCCCTTCGGTCTTAAAAATGCAGGTGCCACCTACCAAAGGCTGGTCAACAAAGTTTTCAAAGAGCAAATCGGCCGGAACATGGAGGTATATGTCAACGACATGCTGGTCAAAAGTAAAGAAGCATCACAGCACGTCGAGGATCTCTCGGAGAGCTTCGCGACACTCCGCAAATATCGGATGAAGCTCAATCCAACTAAGTGCGCCTTCGGCGTTAACTCTGGGAAGTTCCTCGGCTTCATTGTTTCCCAACGGGGTATCGAAGCTAACCCCCAGAAGATCCATGCTCTTCAGTAGATGGCGCCCCCGGCGTCTATTAAAGAAGTCCAGTGCCTAACTGGGAGAATAGCGGCCCTTAACCGCTTCGTGGCTCGGTCTGCCGAAAGATGCCTCCCTTTCTTCAAAACTCTCCGGTCGGCTAAGAATTTCCAATGGTCTTCCGAGTGTCAAAAATCATTCAAAGATCTCAAGAAGTACCTCGGCTCTCCCCCCCTCCTCAGCAGTCCAAATCCTGGGAAGACATTGTTCCTGTATCTGGCTATCTCGGAAGGTCCCGTTGGCTCGGTGTTGGTCAGAGAAGAAAATAAGACCCAGAAGCGGATTTATTATGTCAGCAAACTGCTCTGAGAAAACAAGGTATACCCTGATTGAGAAGATGGTATTGGCCTTGATCACCTCAGTCCAAAGTTGCGGCCATACTTCCAAGCACATTCTGTGACTGTCCTGACTGACCAACCCATCAAGGCGGTGGTCCACCATCTGGAGACATCGGAGAGGATGACTAAATGGGACGTCGAGCTGAGCGAGCACGACATTCAATTCCAGCCTCGCCCGGCCATCAAAGCTTAGGTGCTAGCTGACTTCCTCCTCGAATGTACCATCCCGGAGGACGGCTCCACTCCCAACTTCCCCGAGCGCCCAAAATCTGACGCCCGGTGGCTCCTCCATGTTGACGGGTCATCCAACGACCATCGCTCCGGTGCGGGCTTAGTCCTCACCAGCCCGGAGGGGGAAACTTTCGAATATGGCGTCTGTTTCTCCTTCCCGGCCTCCAATAACGAAGCCGAATATGAAGCTCTGCTAGCCGGGCTCTAAATCACCCGCGGCCTTAAGGTGGAGAAACTGAATGCCTTCACCGACTCTCAGCTGGTGGCAGGTCACGTGCGGGGAGAGTTTGAGGCTCGGGAACCGAACATGGTCTGATATCTCCAAGAGGTTCAAAGCCTACTCTCCCATTTCCCTGACTTTGAGATCATTCAGATTCCTAGATCCGAAAATGCCCGTGCCGACCTATTGTCCCGGCTGGCTACTGCGGAATCAATGGACCCCGAACGGAAATTTCATCTGAAGATTTTGGAGAGACCTAGTATCGCGAAGGCTGACCAAGTGATGCAAGTTGAGGCCGAACCATCATGGTTCGACCCCATCCTGAAGTATCTTAAATAAGGGTCGCTCCCGGCCGATTGAAGAGAAGCTAGAAGGCTAAAGCTGCAAGCCACCCACTATGTGTTGATTGATGACCAGCTCTACAAGCGGTCCTTCTCTATGCCATTGCTCAGATGCCTTCGCCCATCTGAAGCTGATTATGCCCTTCGGGAGGTATACGAAGGGATTTGCGGCAACCATTTGGGGGGCCGGTCTTTATGCCACAAGGTGCTGCGTCAAGGTTACTATTAACCAACCATGCAAAAGGATGCTGATGACCTCATCCGAGCTTGTGACCCATGCCAAAGACACTCCAGTATTCAGAGGCTCCCCTTCGCCAGCCTGGTCCCCATTTCCTCCGCTTGGCCCTTTTCCAAGTGGGGAATGGACATCCTCGGTCCATTTTCACTCGCCACGGGGCAGTGAAAGTTCTTATTCGTCGCCATCAATTACTTCACCAAATGGGTCGAGGCGGAAGCATTTGCTCGAATAACTGAGGCTCAAGCCAAGGACTTCATATGGAGATCCATCATCTGCTGCTTCGGCCTCCCACACACCATCATTACTGACAATGGCAAATAGTTCGATAATCCGAAGTTCCGTCAATTCTGCGAGGAGCATGGGATCCATCACCGCCTTACCTCGGTCGGGCATTTATAGGCTAACGGAGCAGCCGAAGTAACCAACCGAACCTTGCTTCAAGGGATCAAAGCTCGGCTCTCCAGAGCTCGAGGCAGATGGGCAGACGAGTTGCACCATGTCCTATGGGCCTACCGCACCACCCCAAGAGTGCCCACAGGCGAGACCCCATTTCGAATGGCCTTCGGTACAGAGGCCGTCATCCCTGTAGAGATAGGACTCCCTTCCCTGCGGGTGGAAAGATACTCGGAGGAAGCTAGTGACGAGCAGCTCCACGCCAACCTCGACTTGGTAGAGGAGATCAGAGAAAAAGCTTGGATCAGAATAGCTACCTACCAGCAAAGAGTAGCCCGTTACCACGCCTCCAGAGTCAAAGGGAAAGCTTTCTTTCCTGGTGACCTCGTTCTCCAGAAAACATCTGTCTCCAAACCACTGGAGAAGGAAAGCTAGCTCCAAACTGGGAAGGCCCCTACCAAGTAGCAGAGGTCGTCGGACCCGGTACCAACAAGCTGCAAGATCTAAGCGAAAGATCCATCCCTTAGACGTGGAATTCGGATAACCTCCGCAAGTATCATCAGTAGGGTACGCCCTCTACAGGCTCGCCTTCTTAAATTTTTGTTGGCATATTGTTTCACAATTCATGGCATAAATCATCACAAATTATATCACCAAAAATCGTGAAGAAAATAGATGCTGCTTACCAATCCTCGGCACGACCGAGTTATCTGTTTAAGCAGGAAATCTCCGAACCTCGGCTGGGCCGAGCAACAAATCTCCAAACCTTGGCTAGGCCGAGCGATGAATTCTAAAGCCCCGGCTAAAACCAGAGTGCATAAGCCCTGACAAAAACTGAAGCGCATAAACCCCGACCAAAACTGAAGGATTTCTGAACAATCCCCAGAGCTTCGACCGATTCGAATAATACGTCGCGTGATCGTCAGCATATACATATTCCGCGCCTTTAATAATCTCTAAAGGCCTCGACAGGCCCTACACGATCGCCTAAGAACCCCGGACAAAGTCGGGGAACGTCTCCTATTACTAACTCTTCGGGCTAACCAAGCAGTATTCCTGCGCCTTGCCGCACCTAATGTTCAAATCTTCGGCCAAACGAGCAAAGTCTCCATGCTTTAACCACGACCTAAAGCCTCGATCAAACCGAGCGACTTCCAAGATAACGGGAACACCTCCCGATGCTTCAGCGGAGGTGAAAGACCTCTCTCTACCCAACGATAAAGATATACGGGCCATCTCTTTCTGAAGAAGCACCTGTCTTGTTCCACGAACGAGACCATGTTTTACCCCATGAGCCCACGGGACCGCCCAGGTCTCCCTTTGGCTCGAATAGGGACAAATGGTTTCCCCTTTTTTTATGGACCAAACAACGATCTCAGCAAGGAACAAAAGATTGCCAAAAAAGAACTTCCCTCTTTATTCATTATAGAGAAAAATACAAGAAGAAAAAGAAAAAGTAAAAAAATAGCCTTCACAGATGCCTACTATCTCCCCTAGGAGCTGCCGGGTCCTCCCTACGCCGAGTCAGCTCGGCGACTTGCTGACGGAGGGATGCTATCACCCCCTCTTGCCAGTCAATGACCCGGCGAAGAGCCTCGGCCTCCCTCGTAGCAACGGCGAGAAGCTCCTCGATCGTCTTCTCGAGCTGCTCATGGCCTGCTAGAGCTGACGCCAAGGCCATGCCGTCAACAGTTACGGAGGAGCGGCTCCCCCGGAAGCCCCTGCGGCCATTGCTAACAATGCTCGACTCTTCGATCGATTGCCCTTCACCCTGAGAAGCCATACCCACTCTCAGGATCTGTCGAAAGGCTAGCCGAGAGGATGACAAACACTGGCATCCCTCTCATCCATATTTATACCGCCCTGGCGAGTATTTTGAGCAATCGAGTCATTAATCCCGACCCAGGGAATTTGCCATGCGTCGTCGCTTCAGCTGGTGCCTGCGGGAAGCGAAGAGTCGCGCCCCCTCCCGAGGAAAATCGGTAAGCATCGACGAACTGCTCGAGAACCCCCCTCCTTCTCTAGGGATTGGGTTCCTTCCGATCTGCCGGGCCCTCACAAAGTAAATATTCTAGAAACTCCTCCGGATTACCTCGAATCGGCCGCCCTTGGAAAGGCGCAAAGAAACGAAAAGGTGCATCAGCAGCTGACGCTGGCTCACTTTCCTCGGAAATCACCAAATCATAAATATCGGGAACCCCCATACGCCACCCGTTTCTCTTTGGCGGTCCGCACCAAATCTCGTAGGGACCAAACATCAGAAGTCTCGGCCACGATCGAGCAAAAATCTCCGAACCTCGGTTGGGACAAGCAACAAATCTCCGAACCTCGCTGGGTCGAGCAAAAATCTCCGAACCTCGGCTGGGCCGAGCAACAAATCTCCGAACCTTGGCTGGGTTGAGCAAAAATCTCCGAACCTCGGCTGAGCCAAAAAATATATCTCCGAACCCCGGCTGCGCCGAGCGATGATCTCTGAAGACCCAGCCAAAACCAGAGTGCATAAACCTTGGCCAAAGTCAAGGAATATGTTCTACTCTTAAGAATCCCGGCCAAAGCCGAGGATCTTTTCCCACTATCAAAGCCCCAGCTTAAAGCCGAAACGCATGTCTTGTCATCACAGATCCTGACCAAACCAAGCAATCTTTGAAGTTCCATCCGGATTCGGACAGATTATAAGCCCCGACCGGGTCGGGTGGCGCAAAATCCTCAGCCAAGACCGAGCGATATCTCCGCGCCTTAGCCCATGCCAATAAGATACTATCTGAAAACTCAGACAAGCCGAGTAACTTCTTAAAACATCCAAAGACAATGTTAGCGCCTCGCGGTACTTTGGTAGAGGTAAACAACTTCCCTCTACGCAAAAGAGACATACGGGCCCTCTTTTTGAAGAAATGACTGTTTTGTTCTACAAACAAAACCATGTTTACCGCGTGAATCCGCAGGACCACCCAGGTCTCCCTTCAGCTCAAACGGGAACAAACGGTCTCCCCTACTGGGGACCGAGCTGCGATTTTGGCAAAAAACAAAGCTGCAAGAACGCTACCAAAGCATGCTATGACACGGGAGCAACAACTCTCGGCACAAAAAGAAAACAGGAGCCAGGAGAAAGGGCAAAACCTTCTTTATTTCATTACTAGCGAAACGAATTACAACTACCTAAGAGGTATTACAAGTGCGTCGAAGCACAGGAAATGAAGACGAGTACATAGCTCGGCCGAACTACTCCAAGACGGCTTCGGTTAACAACGATACTTCGGCATCTGATCCAACAAATCAGACAAACCACGAACCTGTCAACTCGCCCTGATAACGAGCAAATGACTCGGCCCGACTGTTGCGACCAGCTTCAGTTAATAATGATATCTCGGCATCCGGCCCGAGATATCAAAGAAATTAGAAAGGGTGGACGAGCTTTGTCCCAAGCCACCCATCCACAGAGCCCTCCGATGAGTGGGAAGAAAGCTCGCGAACCCTGATGACTGGATACTCTTCCAAATCGAGTGTGTACTGCTAGCCACTGCCCAAGTCAAAAGGCAACGTACTAGCAGACAACACACCATCGCCCCCCTCCTCATGTGGCAAAAGATTCCCTAGGCGGACGAGCCCAGGAACCCGGATCAGGGGAGGAGGCGAAGTTCATGTAAGTCATGGGGAGCACGCGTACACTTCCTGTCTTGCATCCCCCAAAGCGAATCGCAAAGGACATACAGGAAGCGTATATGTGCGCTCTCCATGTGATCTCTACGAACCTCCTGTGCGCTCTCCATACGATCTTCGAAACTCCTTTCTTGAGGACGAGCCACTCTCCGGCAGCTCCTTCATCACCCCAGCTGTTTGAAGGACGATGACTTGCAGAAGGAAAGCTCGGTCCTCCCGCTCTAAACCCCGGAGAGACAGGCATCATGTAAACCTTCACAATTCACAGAGAAGAAAACCCTGGGATGGCCTAACACGGCCCTCTTTTCCCTTTTTATAGGCGAAGACGAACCGGAAGAAGCTATCAGAACAGAAAGCCCCGAGATTCGAAACCTGACCCATGCCGCCATGTGACCTCCCGAGATGAAAACAACGTCCCTCGTTGCGCGCCAAGCGCGTCGCCCAAACCATAACGCATGCCAAAAGATTTTCTCTGATCCCAAATCACGAGCCTTAATTATAGTAAATCGTTCGCCGATCTTACAAGTACTGGCAGACCTGGGAGATCGTCCCGCAAAAATGACATCCTCCAATGATAAATAAGCACTTACATAATACACCAAAGCGACCTGCATTGGAAAAGATCGATACAGTGAAGGTCCCTTGGAAAATGCCGGGGCAACCTTTTGCCGGCTGCAGAGCCGTACTATCTACTTCGGTGAAACGAAGATCAACCTGCCTTGGAAAAGACAAAGCACTGACGGGGGTAATAAAGAGGCGCGAGGGCCAAATATTCCTCAACAGGGACGTTTTGATACCCTGTGATCCGGCCGAACCCCCCTCCATCTTTGGAAGCCATCCTACTATCGCAAGCTCGGGTGGACCAGTGGAGATTGGTGAAGAAAATAGTTAACGATGGCCTATCACCTATCGGTATTTAAACCGCTCCAGGCGAGAGCCCTAATCGCCGTAGCCATCAGCCCCAGTGCCGCTAACATAAAATCTTGCTATGCGTCATCACCTCAGTGACCGCTCACGGGAAGCGAGGAGTCACCCTCTCTTTACCGAAAAGAATAAAGGGATGACAATGAGGATTCAACAAACCCCCCTGCTCGGGAACAAACTCCCCTCTTTTTGTCGAAGGCACAACCACGACTTCGCCACTGATAAGATGGACTACCCGAGTCCTAGCCAGGATGCTTCTGTGATTCCTGGTCCCGTCCAGTCGACCTACCGCATTTCTCGGCCCTAGCCGAGCGATTTCATTCCTCGGTCCTGGCCAAGCTATTTCATCCCTCGGCCCCAGCCGAGCTATCACATCCCTCGGCCCCAGCCGAGCTATTTCATTGCTTGGCCCTAGCCAAGCTGTTTCATCCTTCGGCCCTAGCCGAACCATTGCGTCATTTGGCTTAAGCCGAATTGAATCGTATCTCAACCTCCTTTTGTACCGAGCTGTGTTGTCTCTCGGCTCCTTCGTCGGGGCTATCCCTATGCCTTGGCCTCGACCAAGATGTTCCCTCAAATTTGAGCCAGAAAACCAACCAAGCGGCGTAAGTAAGCCATAGGTTGCTCGCAGTTGGGATAAAAATTTAGGATGAGAAATCATCCGAGAAAGGCAAACAAGTGAAAACAACTAATCCGTTTACTAATTTCCGGTCAAACTACAAAAGAAAAGAAATAGAAAATACGTATGGAAGCCCTCAGGGGATCAAAGCTTGGGATCAGACCCTGCGCACCCTACAGCGGCATCAGTAGGAGCATTGCTTGGCCCCCCCTTCTCGATGGTGTCCAGCCGGGATACCTCGGTGGCAGCGTCGATGCCCAGAATAGCTTCGAGATCGATGTCTGAGATCTCCTCTTACTCATCCTCCTCGGCCCCCGGGGTGCGGGTCTCATAACATTCGGCTTCCAAACAGGATAAGTCCAGGTCGGGGTAAGCTTGGGTGATCTTAGCTCGTGCCTCCTCCTCGCCGAACCAGAATGCATCGGCACAGGCCGCCCTACGTTCCTCGGCAAACTGGGTGGAGCTCTTATACTCCTCCACCGCTGAAGAGGCCCGCATGTTTGCCTCGGCCAGTTGTTTCTCCAACTCGGAAATCTTCCAGTGCCTCGAAGCCGCCTCCTCTCCGAAGGCCGTCGACCACTCCTGGAACTCCAGACTCATCTTGTTTATCTGCAGACAAAAAGCCGAGTAAGAAGAAGGTCGAAAGGCCAAAACAGACGGGACAGAAAACACCCTACCTGCTCATCTCGCCGAGCTAGTTCATTGCCCAGCGCTTGAACCCTATTGAGAGCCTTCGATTTAGCCGATTGATTTTGACGAAGGCTCTCCTTGAGTTCATCAACCCGGGACTGTCTGTCCCCGATCTCCTGGTGAGCGTAGTCGAGCTCGTCGGAGAGTGTCCGACCTTTTTAGCCGATCCTTCATTTCGGCAAGTTCTTTGTCCAAACAGATGAGCTAGTCCTGCTGCCGCCGAACTTGAGCTCCTCCTCCTCAAGCCTCTTGTCCCAGTTGCTTTTATCTTCGGCGTGGCTTGCTTTCAACTGATCCCATCTCTTATCAAAAAACCGCTGCATGGCCTTGACCTTATCCTCGTGCTCCGCTCTAGCCTGGGATAATTCCAATCTAGCCTTGTCGATTTGCTCACAAAGGCCTTGAAGCTCATTGACCCGCATTGCAAGTTGAGAGGCTCTTTCTCTCTCAGCTGTAAGGACCTTACGAGTCTCCTCGAGCTCCCTTTGGGAGACCACCAAGGCTCGAGAAAGGCTGGCTGTTGAATTCACCCTCTCCTTGAGGTGATCGACTTCTTTGCGGGCCCGAGCCCAAGCTCCAATAGCCAGATGCAAACGCCATTTCAACGCCCGCATGATCAAGGCATTCTGCGAAAAGGATCACACATATGTGAACACAGTCAAACTAACCGACCGAAAACCCTGCTTCAGTGTGATAACTTACCCGACATGCGTAATCCAAAGCAATCCTCGTAAGGGCAAGGTCATCAATCTCGGCGAGAAGGAAAGCTTCATTTGGCACTCCAGTGTGCCTGAAGGCCACCTCGACAAGATCCTCGGATCGTTCCCCTCCGCCGAGGAACTCTCTTCCTCTTGGAACACAGACTGCATCAAAGCGAAAAACATGGCACTCATCTCCGGATCGCGTGAGTGAAAATCTACACTTAGGAGCCAACTTGGGAACCCACGGCCCCTGAGGCCCTCGTCCGGCCAACCTCCTCCACCAAAGCCCTCATTTGAGAGGCTTCGGGCATCTCAGCTCCTGCGAGGGGAGCCCCAGCCCGGCGTCCCCTTCGCTCAACGTCTCCCCTCCTCCTCCTTCTCCTTCTCCTTCTCCTTCTTCTTCTTCTTCTTCTTCTGCTTTTTCGGACGTTTCTCTGCCCCCGGCAGACTCCTCTTGGACCTCAGCTTCTCTCAGGGCCTCCGGCACCTTAGCAGAAAGCCTTTCCCCAGAAGACGCCCCGCGAGGTTCGGTCGCTGGTTCGACTGGTTCGGTTGCCCCCTCATCCTCTGCCGATTCTCCCGCGAGCAACCTAGGCCAAACTTCGGCGACTGCGACCGCTTCTCCCACCTCGGTTGAAGCGGAGATCATTCCTACCTCCGCCTGTAACTCCCCTGGACCACCGGCCTCCAATGAGGGGGATCGGCAACCCCGACCACGGGGGTCTCCGAGCGAACTAACGTTGCTCCCTCGCCATCATCTGACAAAACGCCAACGGATGGGGAGGAAATTTCGGCAGCCCCCTCCGAAACCCTTGCAATGTCCTGATCTCTCCCTGCTGACAAACCTTCCTCCGCCACCAAAGGACCATGCGCCGCCGGAACCACAATACTTCCCTCCCGCGGCAACGAGGAACGGCAGTTATCACCATCTCTCCTGGTCCCCCCGGGGCGGGGACCGGAAGGGCGAGGCCTTTTCTCAGCCCTGTGCTTACTACTGGAGCCAGACCTCCTACGATGCTTGTCCAATTCCTCTCTCACCTGATCTACGAATGCCGACCTTTCGGCTGCAGGAGCAATGCGACTCACCTGTTAGCTCGCACAAAAATCAAAGCTAAAATCACATTAACCTACTAGCTACAAAATAATGCTTACCGCAAGGATCCACGGGACTCAATCCAGCCGCGAAGAGAGTGTCCTCTGATAGAAGGGCGCTGGCTGGAAGCACTCGACTGTTGCGTAATACGATCAAATCCCTCTTCTCCTGCGCGGATAACTCCGGATGCGCCTCTAGATCCTTTACACATCACCCCCACATCTAGAGGAAATTCGAGCCAATATTTTCCTCGACTATAAAGAATCGCGATTTCCACTCTTTTATCGATGACGGATTGTCTGAAATCATCTTAAAAGACCTCCGAGGACCAATGTAGGGCCACTCGGAAGCCCTCCCAGAAACCAAATTATAACATACCCTGAACATCGGGAGAGTTGCGGTTACCCCAATGCGGCTGCACCACGAGATGAATCCAATGAGGTTGCGCCAGCTATTGGGAGCCACCATGGTGAAGCATATGTTGTAGAACCTCATCACCTCCCGCACCAGCGGATGAAGAGGAAACCTGAGGCCTGCCCTCAAACTTTCCTTATAACAGAATGCTCCGTCCCCTAATTCGAATGTCACCCTGTCGTCGGCCATCGGGAGCAGCAGGGTAACATCCTAAGGAATCTTGTATAGGCGGCGTATCCGTTTCAGATCCGCCAGGGTCACCTCCGAAGCCTGATCACTGGGACTCACCATGCTTTCGATCAAAAGAGGCACTGAACGAGGTCGCAAAGGAAATAGAAGAATAAAATCTTTCGAGGAAAAAATGAAAGAGCTCTGCGAATGGGGAGAGCGCATCTTCGACTCCGTTTTCTCCAAAAAAACCGCCTCATGGAGAAGATAAGGCGTCTCAACCAAGACATCCAGAATCGCCGCTGCAGGCGCCGTGAAGATCGAGATTTCCTACGTGGTGCTTCCCCAATCGTTGTCTTCGCTCCTAAGAAACGATGGATCCACCTCGAGAAGGCAGGACGGCCACGCAGCATTAATTAGGGCATCATTGCGTGGGCTGTCAAATCCACATCCCCCTGTTCAGATTGCACCACCTAGGCCTATACTCCCTATGCCCGAACCTACGCTTCGAACTAGGGAGTGGGGGGCATGTGTTGAGGGGTAAAATTACCATTGTGTTGATAACCGTGCGAAGGGGCTAAGATCAGCCCTGGCCCCCACTTGCTATGCTGCACCCACAAAGAACGAGCTAGCTAGTATGATCCGGCGGATCGAGCAACCCGTAGCTCGGTTCCCCCGAGCAACCCATAGCTCGTTTCCCCGAGCAATCCATAGCTTGGCTTCCCCGAGCAACCCATAGCTCGGTTCCCCCGAGCCATCCATAGCTCGGTTCCCCCGAGCGACCCATAGCTCGTTTCCCTGAGTGACCCATAGCTCGGCTTCCCCGAGCAACCCATAGCTCGGCTCCTCCGAGCAACCCCCGAGCAATCCATAGCTTGACATGCACCTCTGCGGAACCTGGCGCGAAAGAGCCCAAGTCTAGAGTAACAGAATCCCAAATGATGAATCATATCGAGGAGTGGCCTAGGATCTGCAATAATGGCCTAGGACCTACGCAGTCATCGGAGCTCAGGCCATCAGAGAGCTCTCCCAGCCGTCGATCCTTCAACGGACAAGATACGGATCCCACCGGCCTCACAACAGCTTGATTCGAATCATCTCCGTATCCCAACAACCTTCAAACCTTCCAGGAGGCGCTCAAGATTCAGGGGATTGCCTATAAATAGGACACTCCCAGATTCTCTCAGGTACGCGCGCAAGCTCCCGTACACAACTCCTGGCTCAGTCTCAGCATCACTCTCTCTTTCACTGCTCCCCCTTTTCCCTTTCCGCCATTGCGCTCTGCACGAGCTCCCGAGAGGCTACCCCTAGAGGGACTCCCCAAAAAGATCCTTCTTCTCATTTCTGTTGATCGTCGATCCCCACTGACTTGAGTGTCGGAGGGTCTTCCACGGAGGGCCACCCCCAATGCCTCTCGCGTGAGGACTTCTTTGCAGGTCCGCCTAGGAGGAAGCCCGATCAGGAGACCGATCGCGCCCGAGTCGGAGGACAGATCCCGGCGGCAACAATATGTATAAAATTTTTCTAAATATCTATATTTTTTAGATATGTATAAATCAAAATTTAAGTATATATAAAGAAAAATTAAGTATTTATAAAATAGTATAAGTGCATATAGGATAATTTCAAATATGTACATGCTTCAAATTTAAGTATGTATAGGATTTTAGGTGCGTATAGAATGGTGTAGATACATACATGATTATTTCAATTGAGTACATGATTAAAACTCAAATATAAACAGGACGATAAAAGTGCATGCAGGGTGTGTGTAGAGAAAGTGAGTGATTTTAATACTAATTTTTTAGCATTATTTTTTTTAAGAAAGAAAAATGCAAATGACCATATTCTTTGATAATTCAATCCTAACAAGATGATGATAGAAGAAATAGAAATTGGTCATCTCCCTACCTCTCAAATAATAAAAAGAAGGAAGGGGAGAATGAATAAATGACTTAAAACATCTCGCTCTAAATTTTTTATATATCAAAGCACGTTGAATCATCTCTAACTAAAGAACCATTTGATTTAGGGTAGGTCAAAATGAATTGGTAGCCGGTAGGGAATTGACATTTGGTCATCCTTTATCTATACTAAGTTGATACCAAAGCCTATATACAATTAAATAATCTTATAAACACTTAAATTTTGATCATGTACACTCTTAAAATAATTATGTATATACTAAAATCAGCTTGTACATACTTTAAGTAATCATGTTAGTACTTAAATTTGAAGCATGTACATACTTGAAATAATTTTATACATACTTATATCACTCTATATACATTGCGCTTTCCTATACATACTTAAATTTTGAATCTATACACATAAAAAAATGCTATACACACTTATTCCATCATATACATATTTAGAAGAATCTTATACATATTTATAGGATCCTGTACTATATACTTAATCCTTCCCTAAACATATTTAAATTTTAATCCCATTCATAATTAGAAAAATTTTGTATGCTTGAATTTTAATACTGTACATACTTTAAAATAATTTTATATGCACTTATACCATCCCATACAAACTCAGTCTTTCATTATATATATTTGAATTTTATTCATGTACATATTTAAAGGAATATTGTATGCATTTATACTAATAGATATTGATGGAGCCAGTTGACCCCATGGAGAATAAGAAATTTTTTGGACACCTCCAAGACCGACGGCCCCAAAGGCCGATGGCTCCAAGACCGGCACATCCAAGGCCGGCACCTCCAAGACCGACGACCCCAAATGATGGCTCTAAGACCGACGGCCCCAAAGGCCGACACCCGACACCCGACGGCCCCAAAGGCCGACGGCTCCAAGACCGACGGCCCCAAAGGCCGGCACCTCCAAGACCGACGGCCCCAAAGGCCGACACCCGACACCCGACGGCCCCAAGGGCCGACGGCTCCAAGACCGATGGCCCCAAAGGCCGGCACCTCCAAGACTGACGGCCCCAAAGGCCGACATCTCAAAGACTGACGACCCCAAAGGCCGACGGCTCCAAGACCGACGGCCCCAGAGGCCGACACCCAACGACCGACGGCCCCAAAGGCCGACATCTCCAAGACCGACGGCCCCAAAGGCCGACCGCTCCAAGCCCGACGGCCCCAAAGGCCGACATCTCCAAGACCGACGGCCCCAAAGGCCGACGCCTCCAAGACCGGCGGCCCCAGCACTTTCAAGCTAGGCAGCCCCGGCACTTCCCAGCCGGCCCCGGCACTTCCAAGCTAGGCGGCCCCAGCACTTCCTAGCCGGCCACGATGTGTCCATGCTAGGCGGCCCGGCAACTCCCAGGCGGCCCCGGCATCTTCCAACCAGCCCCTACTTCTCCAAGCAAGTCAGCCCCAGCACTTCCAAGCTAGGCGGCCCCGGCACTTCCCAGCCGGCCCCGGCACTTCCAAGCTAGTCGGCCCCGGCACTTCCCAGGCGGCCCCGGCACTTCCTAGCCAGCCACGACGTGTCCACGCTAGGCAGCCCGGCACCTCCCAGGCGGCCCCGGTATCTTCCCAGCCGGCCCCTACTTCTCCAAGCAAGTCGGCCCTGGTACTTCCAAGCTAGGCGGCCCCGGCACTTCCCAGCCGGCCACGACGTGTCAACGCTAGGCAGCCCGGTACTTCCTAGCCGGCCCCGGCATCTTCCCAGGCGGCCCCGGTTCCCAGCCGCCTCGGCGCTTCCTAGCCGGCCCCGGAACCTTTCCAGCCGGCCCCGGCACCTTCCAAGCTAGGCGGCCCTGGCACTTCCCAGTCGGCCACGACGTGCCACGCTAGGCAGCCCCGGCATCTTCCAGCCGGCCCCTACTTCTCCAAGCAAGTTGGCCCCGGCACTTCCAAGCTAGGCGGCACCGGCATCTTCCCAGGCGGCCCCCACTTCTCCAAGCAAGTCAGCCTCGGCATCTTCCCAGGCGGCCCCGGTTCCCAGCCGGCCCCGGCACTTCCTAGCCGGCCGGCGGCCCGGCAACTTCCTAGCCAGCCCCCTACATCTCCAAGCAGGTCGGCCCCGACACTTCCTCCACGTCTCCAGTCCCACCGAGTCAGCCAAGGCCATCCCCGGCCGGCCCGACTCGGCCCCGGCGTCTCCAGTCCCGCCAAGTTGGCCAAGGCCATCCCAGGCCGCCCGACTCGGCCTCGGCATCTCCAGTCCCACCGAGTCGGCCAAGGCCATCCCCGGCCGGCCCGATTCGGCCCCGGCGTCTCCAGTCCCACCGAGTCGGCCAAGGCCATCCCCGGCCGGTCCGACTCGGCCCTGGCATCTCCAGTCCCGCCGAGTTGGCCAAGGCCATCCCCGGTCAGCCCGACTCGGCCCCGGCGTCTCCAGTCCCATCGAGTCAGCCAAGGCTATCCCCGGCCGGCCCGACTCGGCCCCGGCGTCTCCAGTCCCGCCGAGTCAGCCAAGGCCATCCCCGGCCGGCCCGACTCGGCCCTGGCATCTCCCATTCCCACCAGATCAGCCCCAGCATTGCCCTATCAGTTCAGGGAGCCATCTCTGACGCGCACCACCCAACAGCCCCGCTGCTGATGGGACGAAACCCACCAACAATCCAGATTCACACAAGGGCTCTGCAGATCTTCTGACTCACGCAATCCCATGTGATCATACCAGGGTCAACCCCTATAAAAAGGTGAATCCACTCACCAAATAGGTATGCGCGATAACCCCCAAAATCGCCATCTCAACTCTCAAAGGGATTCCTCCTCTTGGAGATCCCCTTTTCCACACAAAACAGGGCTCATTCGAGCCCTTCTTCAGCTGTGACCTCAGTCACTAACTTGGCCATTGGAGGGTCCCACCGGAGACCCCCTCCGGTCCCGAGACTTCTTTGCAGGCACCCCGGCGAAGCGAGGATTCGAGAAGCTCCTCCATTCCCGACGTCCAGGAGAGGTGATTGAGCGTCATCAGATTGGCGCGCCAGAAAGGGGTGATAAGAAAAAGTAGCGAACGTTCTCCCTGAGCTACATCTTTCGTCCCCTCTCTTCTTCCAGAAGCCGTGGTGGTGACCCGAGCTTAGGACGCCTCCATCAGCTGCCCAACGGTGTTTCTCCCGCCAACTAGATAGCAGGAGGCCAATCCCCCTGCTGCCGACCCTTCGGTCGCTTGCCCGCCGCCGGACGCCGCTGTCCAAACAGCGAGCAGCTGACAACCCTCTCCTAGCAAGTCCAGAATCTCACCGCCATGGTCCACGGGCTCCAGCAACAACTATCCGTGGCCACCCAGCATCAGACTGCTCCACTCGCCAGTCAGCAATCGGTGAGGGAAGGTTCTCCTCGATGGGAGGCCGATCAGTGAGAGACTGGCTGACGTCAGGCTTCCCCTAGGAAGCCTCGCTCTTGGGCTGCGGTCCGATCGGCGAGAGACCGGCCGACGTCAGGCTTCCACTAGGAAGCCTCGCTACGAGCCCCCCAAGCGGCCGCGGTCCCCTGACCACGGCCCCGGCAAGATCAAGCTTTGAAAGTAGCAGTTCATGAAATGCAGAAGCAATGCTCGGGGGCCACTCAGCGGTACCCCAAGCCTCTCACGTCGCCCACGATAGCTGCACCAGTGGGCTAGCGATCCGCTCGCTACAAAAGCTAAGTACACCGCACTTAAGATAGTTTTCTTTCATTAATACTTAAAAATATCGTGCAGGGAAGACCTACCTCGCATTAACATCCAAGGCCAACCTCACTTTGGCGTCAAAAGCCCTTGGCCAGCCAGGCACAAAGACCGACTCCGCGTCGGCACCAAAGGCCGACTCCGCGTCGGCAACAAAGACCGACTCCGCATCGGCACCAAAGACCAACTCCGCGTCGGCACCAAAGATCGACTCCGCGTCGGCAACAAAGACCGACTCCGCATCGGCAACAAAGACCGACTCCGCGTCGGCAACAAAGACCAACTCCACATCGGCACCAAAGACCGACTCCGTGTCGGCAACAAAGACCGACTCTGCGTCGGCAACAAAGACCGACTCCGCGTCGGCAATAAAGACCGGCTCCGCGTCGGCAACAAAAACCGGCTCCTCGTCGGCACCAAAGACCCCGAAGGCAAACAGCTGCAAAAAAGCTAAGTATACTGCACTGAGAAAAAAGTTTCTTTTCATTAGTGTTTGGATGCGTTACAGGAAAACCACCAAAGACCGACTCCGCGTCGGCAACAAAGACCGACTTCGCGTCGGCAACAAAGACCCGCGAAGGCAAACAGCTGCAAAAAAGCTAAGTATACTACACAGGAAAAAAATTTCTTTTCATTAGTGTCTGGATGCATTATAGAAAACCACCAAAGACCGACTCCACGTCGGCACCAAAGACCGACTCCACGTCGGCACCAAATACCCGCGAAGGCAAATAGCTGCAAAAAAGCTAAGTATACTACACTAAGAAAAAAGTTTCTTTTCATTAGTGTCTGGATGCGTTACAGGAAAACCACCAAAGACCGACTCCGCGTCGGCACCAAAGACCGACTTTGCATCGGCAACAAAGACCGACTCCGCGTCGGCACCAAAGATCGGCCTCTGCGTCGGCACCCAAGACCGGCTCCGTGTCGGCACCCTCAAGCTCAAGACAAGCGGATTCCAATCAACAGAGTTTCCTGGGGGGCAGATCAACCATGCAGAAGGAGACCAATTTTTTTAAAGAAAAGGCACCCGAGCCTGGCCCAACCACCCTCTGGTCACCCTCCGGGGTTCAAAAGGTTCTCGACGGCCTCAACTTTGCCTCATCGGCTTCATCCTTCCCTCAACGGCTAACTGACGAGCGTCCCCCCAAAAAGTTAGCGTACGCTGCTTTCAGTGGCGGGCGTGAGGTAATCAATTTGCATCCAAAATTTTTTTTGAAGTTCTACACTCCTTTCGCTTAGCTAATGCAGGGCACGCAAACTCAAGGAGTGTGGGGGGCATTTGATGGAGCCAGTTGACCCCATGGAGAATAAGAAATTTTTTGGACAACTCCAAGACCGACGGCCCCAAAGGCCGACGGCTCCAAGACCGATGGCCCCAAAGGCCGACACCCGACGACCGATGGCCCCAAAGGCCAGCACCTCCAAGACCGACGGCCCCAAAGGCCGACACCCGACACCCGACGGCCCCAAAGGCCGATGGCTCCAAGACTGACGGCCCCAAAGGCCGGCACCTCCAAGACCGACGGCCCCAAAGGCCGACATCTCCAAGACCGACGGTCCCAAAGGTCGACGGCTCCAAGATCGATGGCCCCAAAGGCCGACACCCGACGACCGACGGTCCCAAAGGCCGACATCTCCAAGACCGACGGCCCCAAAGGCCGACATCTCCAAGACCGATGGCCCCAAAGGCCGACGCCTCCAAGACTGGCAGCCCCGACACTCTCAAGCTAGGTGGCCCCAGCACTTCCCAGCCGGCCCCGGTACTTCCAAGCTAGGCGGTCCTGGCACTTCCCATCCGGCCATGACCTGTCCACGCTAGGTGGCCCGGCAACTCCCAGGCGGCCCCGACATCTTCCAGTCGGCCACTACTTCTCCAAGCAAGTCGGCCCCGGTACTTCCAAGCTAGGCGGCCCCGGCCCTTCCCAGCCGGCCACGACGTGTCCATGCTAGGCGGCCTGGCACCTCCCAGGCGGCCCAGCATCTTCCCAGCCGGCCCCTACTTCTCCAAGCAAGTCGGCCCCGGCACTTCCAAGCTAGGCGGCCCCGGCACTTCCCAGCCGACCACGACGTGTCCACGCTAGGTGGCTCGGCACTTCCCAGCCAGCCTCGGTATCTTCCCAGCCGGCCCCGGTTCCCAGCCGGCCCCGACGCTTCCTAGCCGGCCATGGCACCTTCCCAGCCGGCCCCGGCACTTCCAAGCTAGGAGGCCCCGGCACTTCCCAGCCGACCACGATGTGTCCATGCTAGGCGGCCCGGCAACTCCCATGCGGCTCCGGTACTTCCAAGCTAGGCGGCACCGGCATCTTCCCAGGCGGCCCCCACTTCTCCAAGCAAGTCAGCCCCGGCATCTTCCCAGGAGGCCCCGGTTCCCAGCCGGCCCCGGCACTTCCTAGCCGGCCCCGACACATTCCCAAGCGGCCCGGCAACTTCCTAGCCGGCCCCCTACATCTCCAAGCAGGTCGGCCTCGACACTTCCTCCATGTCTCCAGTCCCGCCGAGTCGGCCAAGGCCATCCCCGGCCGGCCCGACTCAGCCCCGGCATCTCCAGTCCGCCGAGTCGGTCAAGGCCATCCCAAGTCGGCCCGACTCGGCCTCGGCATCTCCAGTCCAACCGAGTCGGCCAAGGCCATCCCCGGCCGGCCCGACTCGGCCCCGGCGTCTCCAGTCCCGCCTAGTCGGCCAAGGCCATCCCCGGTCGGCCCGACTCAGCCCCGACGTTTCCAGTCCCTTCGAGTCGGCCAAGGCCATCCCCGGCTAGCCCGACTTAGCCCCGGCGTCTCCAGTCCCGCCGAGTCGGCCAAGGCCATCCCCGGCCGGCCCGACTCAGCCTCGGCATCTCCGGTTCCCACCAGATCAGCCCCAGCATGGCCCTATCAGTTCAGGGCGCCATCTCTGACGCGCGCCACCCAACAGCCCCACTGCTGATGGGACGTAATCCACCAACCAGCCCAGAATCATGCAAGGGCTCTGCAGATCTTCTGACTCATGCAATCCCACGTGATCATACCAGGGTCAACCCCTATAAAAAGGTGAATCCACTCACCAAACATGTATGCGCGATAACCCCCAAAATTGCCATCTCAACTCTCAAAGGGATTCCTTCTCTTGGAGATCCCCCTTTTTCACACAAAACAGGGCTCATTCGAGCCCTTCTTCAGCTGTGACCTTAGTCACTAACTTGGCCGTCGGAGGATCCCGCCGGAGACCCCCTCCGGTCCTGGGACTTCTTTGCAGGCATCCTGGCGAAACGAGGATTCGAGAAGCACTTCCATTCCCAACATCCAGGAGAGGTGATTGAGCGTCATCAGATATGCACTTAGTTTTTTTAAAAAAAAGATTACACAATTAGATTTTGAGTTTGTATACGACTTGTCTATTGCTATATGTACTTAGTCCTCTCGCTTTTTGGGGTTGGAGAATAAGGTATCGGAGATTTGTATGCGAATAAGTAGTGGATTAACTTCCAAATTCATAGAAGAAAATGATAATTTATTAAGCAATAATTCCCAAACTACATGCACACATAAGCTTGTGCACCGAATTGAAAAGAGCAGGTTACGCTTAACGAGATCACCACGTGTTCGATCTTATGCGGACCGCGAAGTAGACTTTGAGACGACAGAAACAGAACCGGATCCGGCCCGGTAGCCGTTGTAAGACTCCACATCGGAATCCGAACCATCCGAGCCGGAGCACAACTACGACAAGCGGTTCCTCACGTCCTCTGGCGAGAACTTCACCACCGCCGAGTCATCCAGCAACGCCCTGCACTTCTCGTAGAAACGCCAATACGCCGGCAGGATCATCCCGTGGACCACCGCCCTTGCCTCCTCCCTCATCTCAACATCCGCCACCACCCACTCCGCCTGGCTCAGCCAAGCTTCCTCAAGACTCGCGTTGAATGCCCGCATCCGTTCCTGCGCCTCCGCCGGCGCCGCCTGCCCCGCCGGGATTGCCGCCGCCACCTTGCTCCATCCCAGCCACTCGAAGTTTGATGCATACTGTTGGCCTTCGCCACGTGCCGCGCCACCCACTCCTCGCCTAGAAGGTGCTTCAGTCGACTCCCCCGAACCTTGTTCACTATATACTGAAGGTTGTTGGCGAGGAAAAGGTAGGACAACGACACCTCCCGGTAGAGCCTTGCCTTGCCGTCAAGCTAGCAGAGGAGTACAAGAACAAGCCATGCGAGCCGGACGGTGACCGGAGACCAATAGGGAATATAACAAATATTTCTCTAATACGATCGCTATTAGCACGGTTAAGTATGCAGTTACGATAAAATCAATAAAAAATACAGAATAATAATAGGAACCAAAATCTAAAAGAAAATAGTGAGAGACGAGGATTTTATGTGGTTCACCCAAATTGGGCTACGTCCACGGCGGCTCAGGAACTGCAAGGCTTCACTAAGAGTTGAATCAGGTACAAGCCTCAAAACTCTCTCTCAAAAACTCTTGTGATCTCACAATTTTTTTTCTCTCTCTCTGCAGCACACAGAGGTCCTCACCGAGCCTTCAATTTATTTCACACATTCGTAACTCCCACACAAGATTTTTTGTGGCTGGCGGTTACAGCTGAGATGATGCCTAAAATCCTCCTCCAAAAGCTCCCTATGGTGACTTTGGATAATGGCCAAAACATCCTCAACTAACTCCCAAAATCTATCCAAATCTTATGTTTGTTACTTTTGGATAATGACAAAAACCATCCTCAACTAACTCCCCAAAATCTATCCAAATCTCATGTTTGTTACTTTTGGATAATGACTAATTTGCCAACTCCTTCGTGAACTCTGATTTGGGGCTTCCTCTTGATGAAATTAATCTCCATCCATAACAATCTCCCACTTGGAGATTAATGACATCACTCTTAGATCTACCTTCTTTCTCTGTGCCGCGCTCTCTTGATCTATCTCTTGGAAAGCTTCACCAAGTTGCAAGAGAGACTCAACTTGTCTCTGCTCACAACCTTAGTGAACATATCTGCAGGGTTTTTAGCTCCATCAATTTTCTCCAGCTTCAACTGCTCCTCATCCAATGCACTGCGTATGAAATGATACCTAAGCTGAATGTGCTTGGTTCTTGCATGAAATGCTGGATTCCTTGCCAAGTGAACTGCGCTCTGGCTGTCGCTCCATAATGTATTACACTTGTGCTTCTTGCCGAGCTCCTCCATCAACCTCTATAACCAGATCATCTCTTTACTAGCTTCAGTGATCGCCACATACTCAGCTTCTGTAGTTGACAATGCCACTATTTTCTACAACTAAGATACCCAGCTCACTGTTGTATCATCGATAGTGAAAACATAACTAGTGGTGCTCCTCCCACTGTCTCTGTCACCAGAGTGATCGGCATCTACAAATCCTATACTTGAAGACTATCACCTCCATAGCACAAACTGTAAGTTGATGTACCCCTGAGATATCTTAAGATCCACTTCACTGCATTCCAGTGCTCTTGCCTGGATTCTGCATGTACCTGCTGACTGCTCCCACTGCTTGTGCGATATCTGGTCTTGTGCAAACCATTGCATACATTAGACTTCCCACGGCTGAGGCATATGGAACTCTAATCATCTCATCCCTTGCCTTCTGAGTTGTTGGACACAACTGCTTGCTGAGCTTGAAGTGTGCTGCCAAAGGTGTTGACACTGCCTTTGCATTCTCCATATGGAACCTCTTCAGTACCTTCTCTACATAGTCCTCCTGAGATAGCCACAGCTTCCGTTGCTTCCTATCTCTGTTGATCCTCATGCCAAGAATCTGCTTCGCCTCTCCAAAATCCTTCATTGAGAACTTCTTTGCCATCAGTTTCTTGAGCTCTTCTATCTTCCTCATACTGGAACCTGCTACAAGCATATCGTCCACATACAAGGATAAAATAATAAACTCATTTGTAATGTACCTCTGAAAGTACACACAATGATCTGACTGGCATCTGGTGAAGCCTTTTTCTAGCATGAAACTGTCAAACTTGAGGTACCATTGCCGCGGAGCCTGCTTCAGACCATACAAACTTTTCTTCAATCTGCAGACCATGTCATCCTTTCCCCTGACCTGGAAACCTTCTGGCTGGTGCATGTACAGCTCCTCCTCCAAATCTCCATGAAGAAATGCTGTCTTCACATCTAACTGCTCTAGATGAAGATCCTCCACTGCTACCATGCTCAGAATCACCCTGATGGATGTCATCTTGACTACTGGGGAAAAGATCTCCTGGAAGTCAATTCCCTCTTTCTGTGCATAACCCTTGACAACTAACCTTGCCTTGTATCTCTTGGTACCATCGACCTCATTCTTCATCTTGTACACCCATTTGTTGAACAGAGCTTTCTTGCCAGCGGGTAACTTCACAAGATCCCAAGTCTTGTTTTGCTTTAAAGAGTCCATCTCCTCTTTCATAGCCAACTCCCACTTGACCTTAGCTTCATCCTGCATGGCTTCAACAAAACATTCTGGCTCTCCAGAATCTGTGTACAAAACATAATCATTAGCAGAATACCTCTGTGATGGCCTGGTAACCCTCGTGGTCCTCCTCAACTGTGGGGACACCGGCTGAGGTACCGATGTATGCATGTGGCTGTCTGTTCCAACCACATCTTCCTCCTCCACATCCTCGGAGTTTCCATCTTCAGTTTGCACTCGGGGAATTTCTCCATCTCTGACAGGATCGAGTTCTATAAACTCCTGTTTCTTTTCTTCCACTGCATCCTTCCTGTCTTTGTAAGTATGCTCTTCATCAAATACCACATTCCTGCTTCGAATGATCTTATTGTTCTGGAAATCCCAGAGCTTGTAGCCATACTCATCGCCACCGTATCCAATGAAAACACTTTGTAGACTTGGAGTCTAACTTACTCCTCTTCTCTTTCTCAATCAGAGAATAAGCAATGCAGCCAAATACTTTAAGAAAAGAAAGTTTTACCTATTTTCCTGTCCAAACCTCCTCTGGAATCCCACCATCCAATGCACTGGATGGACTCCTGTTGATCAAATACACTGCGGTGTCCAGTGCTGCCGCCCAAAAATATGTAGGTAGACCTGAGTCAAACCTCATACTCCTCTCTCTCTCAAGAATGGTCCTGTTCATTCTTTCTGCCACACCATTCTGCTCTGGTGTCCCTGGGACGGTCTTGATCCTTCTGATTCCATGCTCTGCGCAGTAGACATCAAACTCTCTGCTGCAGTATTCACCACCGTTATCTGTCTTGAGACACTTGAGACTTGCTCCAGTCTGGCTTTCACACATGACTCTCCATCTCTTGAAGATGCCAAAGACCTCAGACTTTTCCTTCATAGCAAACACCCAGACTTTCCTGCTGAAATCATCTATAAACGTGACAAAGTACTTATTGCCCGCATATGATGCCACTGGTGCTGGACCCCAGACATCTGAATGAACCAACTCCAGCCTTTCAGTCTTCTTCTGAGTTCTTGCTAACTGAAAACTCACTTTTTGCTTACCATAGATACACCCTTCACAAAACTCTAGATTCACCTTCTTTAGCCCAGGTAGAAGCTCTCTCCTGTGTAGAATATTCAAGTTCTTCTCACTAAGATGACCGAGCCTCCTGTGCCATAATGTAGTCACTGTACCCGTGTCTCCTGCTGCCACTGAAACTGAACTCTCACTGTCTGCCAAGAAGTAGAGAGTGCCTGTCCGCTTCCCTTTGACAACAACCATAGACCCTTTAGTAATTTTCCACTGAGAATTACCAAAAACGGCTACATAACCCTCAACATCAAGCTGACTGATAGAAATTAGGTTTTTCTTTAACTCTGGGATGTATCTGACTTGTGCAAGTCTCAATTCTCCGCCTGTCACTGGCTTCAGACAATTAGGTTTTTCTTTAACTCTGGGACCTTGTGCAAGTCTCAATTCTCCGCCTGTCACTGGCTTCACCAATTGTTCCTCTACCAATAATTCTGCACTGCTGTCCATTGCCAACTGTGACATGACCAAAATCTCCTTGGACAAAATCCAAAATAGGTGTCTCTTTGAGCTGCAATGGTAAGAAGCCCCTGAGTCTACAAACCACATATCTGAGTTTGCCCCATCGCCGGCTGACAGGCACACATCCTCAAAATTCGCTCAATAGTACTCACAACATTTGCTTCCTGACCTTCTATCTTGCTCTCTGCACCTTTTTCCTTCTTCTTACCCCAACAATCCTTGCTCATGTGACCTTTCTTCCCGCAGTTCCAACACTTCATGGGAAATCTCCCTTTGGACTTTCCTCTGCTCTTGGACTGGCCTTTCTCTGACTTCTTCCTCTCCTGTGATCTTCCTCTGGTATCCACCATGAGTGCAGTACTTGTAGAAGTCCACCCACAGCCTTTCTTCTCATCTCATCATTCAATATACAACTAACTGCATCATTGAATGTAAGGATACCTGATACCGAGTTGCTGACTGTCATCACAAGATTGTCCCAACTCTCTGGCAAGGAACATAAGAAAAGAAGCGCCCTGAATGAATCATCAAAACAACAGAGACCGACTCCAATTGATTAATCATCAAGTTGAACTCGTTCAGATGCTCCGTCACTGAACTATTCTCAGCCATCTTCAAATTGAAGAGCTTTTTCATGAGAAATATCTTGTTTGAGGTGGAAGGTTTTTCATACAGCTTTGTTAAAGCGGTCATCATATCCACGGTGGTCTTTTCCTTTGCAATATTATACGCCACTTGAGGTGTCAACGACAATCTGATCGTGGCCAGGGCTTTCCTATCCAGAATCATCCAATCTGAGTCGCTCATTGAATCTGGCTTCTTTCCCTCTAATGGAAGGTAAAGATCCTTCTGATATAGGTAGTCCTCAATTTGCATCCTCCACCATCCGAAATTGTGACCATTGAATTTCTCGATTTTGATCTTGTCTTCTGCCATCTCTTTGTTGATTTGTCCGACCGTAATAATATGAAGAAAACCAGGCTTTGATACCAATTTGATAGGGAATACAATAAATATTTCTCTAATATGATCGCTATTAGTACGGCCAAGCACGCAGTTGCGATAAAATCAATAAAAAATACAGAATAATAATAGGAACCAAAATCTAAAACAAAACAGCGAGAGACGAGGATTTTACATGGTTCACCCAAACTGGGCTACGTCCACAGCGGCACAGGATCTGCAAGGCTTCACTAAGAGTTGAATCAGGTACAAGCCCTCAAAACTCTCTCTCTCTCTCTCTCTTAGAAACTCTTGTGATCTCATAATTTTTTCTCTCTCTCTCTCTGCAGTCACCGAGCCTCCAATTTATTTCACACGTTCGTAACTCCCACAGAGATTTTTTGTGGCTGGCGGTTACAGCTGAGATGATGCCTCAAATCCTCCTCCAAAAGCTCCCTACGTTGACTTTGGATAATGGCCAAAACATCCTCAACTAACTCTCCAAAATCTATCCAAATCTTATGTTTGTTACTTTTGGATAATGACAAAAACCATCCTCAACTAACTCCCCAAAATCTATCCAAATCTCATGTTTGTTACTTTTGGATAATGACTGATTTGCCAACTCCTTCGAGAACTCTGATTTGGGGCTTCCTCTTGATGAAATTATTCTCCATCCATAACAGAGACGTGGGCCTCTCGTCGGAGTTTGAGGTGGAGGAGGCGGAGGCCTGCGAGGTGTCAAAGAAAAATTTGGGAAGCGAGGACGACATCTGAAGAGGGAAGTCAGCGAATATGTCGGCAAGTGCGGCGTCGTAGTCAGCAAGCAAGGCGATGTAGTTCATGCAGTAGCGGTTCAGTGGGTGGACTCCACTGCCAAGCGCCGGCGATTTGGAGGTGTCCTTTTGCATCACCGCCTCGAAGTTGGCAAGGGTGGCCCGGACGGCCTTAGCGAGCTTAATGAGAGAATTCAGCGCCTGGGTTGGCATCAGTGGATTCAAAAGAGAAGACAGGCTCAATCTCCATACAGAGCTCGGCGATTGCGTTGTAGAGATCCAATATCACTACAAGAAAATGCTGAAATAGCGACGCAAATTTAGCAATGCATTCTTGCATCACTAAATTACGATCAAATTGCGACGTCTTAGCGACAACAAAAAATAGTGATGCATTTAGCAACGCAATTGCGATGCATAGCTCAAAAAATTAAAAAATATTAAATTTTAATTTCGTGATGGAAATAGTGCGTCGTTATTTAAAAAAATTAATATTTATAAAATAAAATTATCAAATAAAAATATTGCGATGCATCTCATTGCATCGCAATGTTTTATAAAAAAATTAATTATGTTAAATAGCGATGCATTAGCGACGTAATAAACAAGAAAATTAAAAAAAAAATTAATTTTGCAACGCAAGTATTGCATCGTAATTTTTTTAAAAAAATAAAACATTACGATGCAACAAGGTGCATCGCAATTATTTTAAGAAAAATTAATTTTTATAAAATATAATTATGAAATAAAAATATTGTGACACAACTCAGTGCATTGCTATTTTTTAAAAAATTAATTATGTTAAATAGCGACGCATTGGCGATGCAATAAATCAGAAAATAAAAAAAAATTAATTTTTAATATAGCAATGCAAGAAATGCATTGCAATTTTTTTAAAAAATATTAAATTTTATAAAAATTAATTTTATAAAATATAATTATGAAATAAACGTAACCGTCGGATCGTCGCCGATCGGATTGATCGCAACGGTCCGAGATCGATCATCGGCAATCGGAATCATGGCTTGCATCGATCGTAACCGTCAGATCGTTGCAGATCAGATTGATCGCAACGGTCCGAGATCGATCGTCGCCGACCAGGATCATGGCTTGGATCAATCGCAACCGTCGGATCGTCGCCGATCGGATTGATCGTAATAGTCCGAGATCGATCGTCAGCGATTGGGATATATCATGGCTTGGATCGATCGTAACCGTCAGATCATTGTCGATTGGATTGATCGTAACGGTCCGAGATCGATCGTCAGCAACCGGGATATATCATGGCTTGGATCGATCGTAACTGTCGAATCGTCGCCGATTGGATTGATCGCAACGGTTCGAGATCAATCATCGACGACCGGGATATATCATTGCTTGGATCGATCACAACCATCGGATCGTCACCGATCGGATTGATCACAATGGTCTGAGATCGATCATTGGCAACCGGGATCATGGCTTGGATCGATCGCAACCGTCGGATCGTCGCCGATTGGATTGATCGCAACGGTCCGAGATCGATCGTCGGTGACTGGGATCATGGCTTGGATCGATCGCAACCGTCGGATCATCGCCGATCGGATTGATCCCAACGGTCCTAGATCGATCGTCGGCGACCGGGATCATGGCTTGGATCGATCACAACCGTCGGATCGTCGCCGATCGGATTGATCGCAATGGTCCGAGATCGATCGTCGGTGACCGGGATATATCATGGCTTGGATTGATCGCAACCATCGGATCGTTGCCGATCGGATTGATCGCAACGGTCCGAGATCGATCATCGGCGATCGGAATTAATCATGGTTTGGATCGATCGCAACCGTTGGATCATCGCCGATCGAATTGATCGCAATGGTCTGAGATCGATCATCGGCAACCGGGATCATGACTTGGATCGATCGCAACCGTCGGATCGTCGCCGATCGGATTGATCGCAACAGTCCAAGATCGATCGTCGCCAATCAGGATATATCATGGCTTGGATCGATCGTAACCGTCGGATCATCGCCGATTGGAATGGTTCGAGATCGATCGTCGGCGACTGGGATATATCATGGCTTGGATCGATCGCAACCGCCGGATCATCGCCGATCGGATTGATCGCAATGGTTCGAGATCGATCATTGGCAACCAGGATCATGGCTTGGATCGATCGCAATAGTCGGATCGTTGCCAATCTGATTGATCGCAACGGTCCGAGATAGATCGTCGCCGACCGGGATATATCATGGCTTGGATCGATTGCAACCATCGGATCATCGCCAATCGGATTGATCGCAACGATCCAATATCGATCGTCGACGATCGGGATCATGGCTTGTATCGATCGCAAACCGTCGGATCGTTGCCGATCGGATTGATCGCAATGGTCAGAGATCGATCGTCGGCGACCGGGATCATGGCTTGGATTGATCGCAACCGTCGGATCGTCGCCGATCGGATTGATCGCAATGGTCTGAGATCGATCATCGGCGACCGGGATATATCATGGCTTGGATCGATCGCAACAGTCGGTCGTCGCCGATCGGATTGATCGTAATGGTCCGAGATCAATCATCGGCGACCGGGATATATCATGGCTTGGATCGATCGCAACCGTCGGATCGTCGCCGATCAGATTGGTCGCAACGGTCCGAGAACGATCATCGGCGACCGAGATATATCATGGCTTGGATCGATCGCAACCGTCAGATCGTCGCCAATCAGATTGATCGCAATGGTTCGAGATCGATCGTCGGTGACCAGAATATCATGGCTTGGATCGATCACAACCGTCGGATCATCGCCGATCGGATTGATCGCAACGGTCCGAGATCGATCATCGGCGACCGGGATATATCATGGCTTGGATCGATCGCAATCGTCGGATCGTCATCGATCAGATTGATCGCAACGGTCCGAGATCAATCGTCGCCGGGATATATCATGGCTTGGATCGATCGCAACCGTCGGATCATCGCCGATCAGATTGATCGCAACGGTCTGAGAACGATCGTCGGTGACCGAGATATATCATGGCTTGGATCGATCGTAACTGTCGGATCCTCGCCAATCAGATTGATCGCAATGGTCCGAGATCGATCGTTGGTGATCAGAATATATCATGGTTTAGATCGATCGCAACCGTTGGATCGTCGCCGATCTGATTAATCGCAACTGTCTGAGATCGATCGTCGGCGATTGGGATATATCATGGCTTGGATCGATCGCAACCGTCGGATCATCGCCGATCGGACTGATCGTAACGGTCCGAGATCAATCATCGGCGATCGGGATATATCATGGCTTGGATTGATCGCAACCGTCGGATCGTCGCCGATCAGATTGATCGCAATGGTCTGAGATCGATCGTCACCGACCGGGATCATAGCTTCGATCGATCGCAACCATCGGATCATCGCCGATCGAATTGATCACAAATTTTTTAAAAAATATTAAATTTTATTCAATATAATTAAAAGATTAAAAATTTAATTTTAAACCGGGATCATGGCTTGGATTAAAAATAAAACATTGCGACGCAAACATGTGCGTCACAATTATTTTTTAAAAAAATTAATTTTTATAAAATATAATTATAAAATAAAAATATTGTGACGCGAATCAATGCGTCGTAACTTTTTTAAAAAATAAATTATGTTAAATAGCGACGCATTAGCGGCACAATAAACCAAAAAATTAAAAAAATTTAATTTTTAATTTAGCAACCCAAGTATTGCGTCGTAATTTTTTTTAAAAATAAGTGTTATAAAAATATTAAAAATAAACATTGCAATGCAAACATGTGCGTCGCAATTATTTTTTAAAAAATTAATTTTATAAAATATAATTATGAAATAAAAATATTACGATGCGAATTAGTGCATCGCAACTTTTTTAAAAATAAATTATGTTAAATAACAATGCATTAGCGACACAATAAACCAAAAATTAAAAAAAATAATTTTTAATTTAGCGACGCAGTATTGTGTCATAATTTTTTTTAAAAAAATAAGTGTTATAAAAATATTAAAAATAAAACATTGCGACACAAATATATGCGTCGCAATTATTTTAGAAAAATTAATTTTTATAAAATATAATTATAAAATAAAAATATTGCAACGCGAATTATTGCGTCGCAACTTTTTTAAAAAATAAATTATGTTAAATAGCGATGCTTTAGCGACTCAATAAATCAAAAATTAAAAAAAATTAATATTTAATTTAGCGACGCAAGTATTGCGTCATAATTTTTTTTAAAAATAAAGTTATAAAAAATTTAAAAATAAAACATTGCGATGCAACCATATGCGTTGCAATTATTTTTAAAAAAATTAATTTTTATAAAATATAATTATGAAATAAAATATTGTGACGCAAATTAGTGCATCGTAATTTTTTTTTAAAAAATAAATTATGTTAAATAGCAATGCATTAGCAACGCAATAAACCAAAAAAATTAAAAAATATTAATTTTTAATTTAGCGATGCAAGTATTGTGTCATAATTTTTTTTTAAAAATAAGTGTTACAAAAAACATTAAAAATAAAATTGTGACGCAACCATATGCATCGCAATTATTTTCAAAAAAATTAATTTTTATAAAATATAATTATGAATTAAAAATATTGCGACAATAATTAGTGCGTTGTAACTTTTAAAAAAAAATAAATTATGTTAAATAGAACGCTTTAGCAACGCAATAAACCAGAAATTTTAAAAAATTAATTTCTAATTTAGCGACGCAAGTATTGCGTCGTAATTTTTTTTTAAAAATATGTGTTATAAAAAATATTAAAAATAAAACATTGCGATGCAACCATATACGTAGCAATTATTTTTAAAAAATTAATTTGTTAAAAATAATTATGAAATAAAAATATTACGACGCGAATTAGTGTATCGCAACTTTTTTTAAAAATAAATTATGTTAAATAGCGACGCATTAGCGACGCAATAAACCAAAAAAAATTTTAAAAAAATTTAATTTAGCGATGCAAGTATTGCATCACAATTTTTTTAAAAAATAAGTATTATAAAAAATATTAAAAAAAACATTGCGACGCGCATATGCGTTGCAATTATTTTTAGAAAAATTAAATTTTTAAAAATAATTATGAAATAAAAATATTACGACACAAATCAGTGCGTCGCAACTTTTTTTTAAAAAAATTATGTTAAATAGCGATGCATTAGCGACTCAATAAATCAGAAAATTTAAAAACTAATTTTTAATTTAGTGATGCAAGTATTGCATCGCAATTTTTTCAAAAAAATAAGTGTTATAAAAATATTAAAAATAAAAACATTGCGACGCAACCATATGCGTCACAATTATTTTCAAAAAAATTAATTTTTATAAAATATAATTATGAAATAAAAATATTGCGATGCATTAGCGACACATTATCCAGAAAATAAAAAAAAATTTCCCGCTGGTCATTGCCACCTAATTAGCGACACATTAGCGACGCAATAATTGCGTTGCTAATTTTCATAGAAAATAAAAAAATTGCCATCGGCCGATATAGTGATGGATTAGCGATGCATAGTTGCGTCGCTAATCCATAATAAATTAAAAAAAAGTAACGAGGGTTTAGCGATGCAAAATTGCGTCGCTAATCCCTAATATATAAACTGAGTCGTGCCCGCTCCCACCCACGGCCTCTGCTTCTCCCTCTTCTTACCCTAACCCGCCGCCTCCTCCTCCGGCTCCCACCGCCCCCTCCCCCGTCGCTAGGAACCCACCGGCGACCCCCCCCCCCCCCGGCGCAAGGAACCCCCGGCGGTGTCCCCCTTTTACCGAGGTAAGCCCTCGTTTTTTTTTAAAAAAATAATATCGGGTGGGGTTTTTCCCCCACCCCTGAGGCAACGGCCACGACGGCAGCGGTCGTGGCCTGAGACGACGGCCATGGCCGTGGCCGTGGCCGGCGGTGGCCTGGCCACGATGGCCAGGCCACCGTTTTAAAAAAAATAAAATTGTAGGGGTGGGTTTTTCCCCTACCCCTGAGGCCATGGCCACGGCCACGGCGGCGGCCGCAACCGTCGTCTCAGGCCACGGCGCAACATTTTTCCCCCATCCCTGAGGCCTGGCCACTGTTTTTTTAAAAAATAAAATGTGTGGGTGGGGTTTTTCCCCCATCCCTGAGGCCACGGCCGCGGCCGTGGCCGGCGGTGGCCTGGCCACGGTGGCCAGGCCACCGTTTAAAAAAATAAAATAAAATTACAGGGGTGTGGTTTTTCACCCACCCCTGAGGCCAGGCCGTGGCCGGCGGTGGCCTAGCCACGGTGGCCAGGCCACCATTTTTTTAAAAAAATAAAATTGTAGGGGTGGGGTTTTTCCCCAACCCCTGAGGCCACGGCCACGGCCGCGGCCATGGCCGGCGGTGGTCTGGCCATCATGGCCAGGCCACCATTTTTTTTTTTAATGTAGGGGTGGGGGAAAAATCCCACCCCTGAGGCCACGGCCATGGCCGCGACTGTGGCCGTCGGTGGCCTAGCCACGGTGGCCAGGCCACCGTTTTTTTTTTTTTGTTTAAATGTGTGGGTCGGGTTTTTCCCCAACCCCTGAGGCCACGGCCGTGACCGTGGCCGGCGGTGGCCTAGCCACGGTGGCCAGGCCACAGTTTTTTTTTAAAAAAAGTCCGGATAGGGTTTTTCCCTCACCCCTGCCGTTTTCGGCCACGGCCGCGGCCGTGACCATGGTCTCAAGGGGTTGGGTTTTTTTTCTTCATTCATTATGAATTTTTTTTATTTAATTTATTTATGTTTATGAACTCAATTTTATATGAAATATTAGAGAAATTTGCATATAATCTCTAATCTTGTAATGCATAATTTGATATTTGCATAATATTTGATATATTTAAAATTTATAT
This sequence comes from Calamus simplicifolius, assembly GCA_900491605.1. Lineage (NCBI taxonomy): Eukaryota > Viridiplantae > Streptophyta > Magnoliopsida > Arecales > Arecaceae > Calamus > Calamus simplicifolius. Next base: position 627,000 of record UESW01004044.1, read on the forward strand.
ATTTAGATTTATAAATGTCTTGTGTTATCGAATCTGTTTATTTTTTGAAATATTGTTCATGATATATTATTATTAGAATGCTTATCATGCAATTTATATGGTTTTGATAGTTTAGATGATTAAATTTTTAATGAATTTATATTTCTTTATTACATGTTATATTTTGGCTTAGCAAATTTTAAATATTTAGTTTTTAAATATTGTCACATCATTTTCTTAGCAAATTAGAAAAAAATTTAGAGTATTCATGTTCTTCAATTGAAATAAATTTGATATAGCAAACCATAATTTGATATTTCTCAAATTCTAAACCAACCAATCAAAATAAATTCGATATCATGAAGGAAAAATGATATAGCTCATTTACAACTAAATTTAATGCAAGAATATTAAATTTGATATAGTGAACTCAGATTCATGTACCGAAAGAATATAACTCCTCCTAATAAAAAGAATTTGAGATAAGAGCATAGCTTTTATGTGATTTGAGTTATTAGATTGAATCAGATTTAGTTTAGGCCAGGTTGAATCCATTTTACTTATCTAAAGTAAATCCATATGACATACATACTATGTCAAGTTCGTTCTTTGATTTTTCATATTATTTCTCATAGCACTATAACCTTTAGACCCGTTTGAGACTTTGTAAGACTTAGTCTTCCAAATTCTCAAATTGTCCTAGTGGACAGTTTGAGATTATTTTTTGCAATATGTTTGTCTGCTATTCGTCATCCTTAGTTGAGCTTGCAGTTTGTATATCCTCATATGTTCTCCTAGTGTGGCATATAAGCCACACATTTATGAGAACATAAGGGAAATTGCTGCCAAAAATTCAACATAAACGATGATAATTTCGAGCAAAATAACATATCGCATAAAATAATCTTGAATGGGATAGGGCCTTACCTAAGTCCTAGTGGAGTGAAAGTGGAATTCATTTAGGACACTTGCTTACTTATGAAGTCTAATGATTGAACGGACCTTGGTCCTGGGCCTCGGTCCTGGATAGCACGTCAAGGATCGTAGCCATGGCCCGACCTTGATTTATCGGTATAATTAAAGAGGCACAATATTTGTTATTTAGCTTAGATGTGTAAAAGAATTAATCTATTGCTATAATGACTAATGCAAAATTATACCGTTGTCTCCTTTAATGGTTTACCAGGAATTGTATAACTTGGTCAAAAATGAGCGAGGCTCGCTCGTGGATGTATGTAAGGTTAAAAGATGGGTTGCTTAATCCAGATTTTCTGAATGGATTGGAAGAATTTATAGCATTTGCATGTAGTCAACCTGAATGGATGGATGGGCCTAGGATCAGGTGCCCCTGCAACTTATGCAAGTGTCAGAATAAAGCCTATAGAGATGTTGAAACTGTGAAGGTGCACTGTGTAAAAAGGGGTTTGTTCCTGGGTACGATGTTTGGAACTGTCATGGTGAAACTAAGGAAATGTTTGTAGCTATCACTAGATGTCAGCTCCCCCTCCTCTTTGGGGCCACCGACAGCACGCCTGCACACTTGTGGTAATCGGATAGAGTTTTACTAGTCTTTATGTAGCGCTCCATAAAGAACTAGAGAACCCCAACTAATTATCATAAGTGGCAGACACACACGAAAACATATCCTGTTAAAAACTTTTCATTTTCATCTCAATTATATACACAAATCACTCAATCAACACTAAGCATCAACCTGCTCAGATAATATTTTTCATGACATTCCTCAGGCAGTTTACAAGATCACATTCACAATCAACATCAAAATCATAAGTGCACACATCATGCTCATAATTTTCTCCAAAACACAAGTCTCATATTCATATCCAAAAAGGTCTAAAACATCATTACATCTCACTATACACATACACATACACATATACAAATACAAATAAACCACACTATCTCAATATACAAGGCTAGCATCTATACACCCTTGCATCCAAGCAAGCTTCTCCAGCTAAGGGTTCTATCCTGCTTATCTTGTGATCCTGGCAGAAATACTCACTGATCTGAAAGAACATTTAAATCATAGAGGGATGAGACCTAAGTCCCAGTGATTGGATAACCATCTAACTATGGAGAAATAAAGAACCATAACCTCTTATTTTCAATCGTATGCTGATACTATTTAGCTTGTACAACTCAAAGTACATTTTTAATATGATATCAGATAAAATAAAATGTAGCTTATTCTTCAAATAACATATCAGTACTGAAATACTCTACAATAACTTTTCATTGAAAGATAACTCATTAAGATAAAAATACATGCATTACAATATAAAAATATGCATTCTTTATCTACAACCCAGACTTCTTTATTAAATTCTCAGACTCCCACCAAAATCTGCTTGCCCACTGGCATCTCAAGTAAACTCTCCCTCTCGGGATAACTACTTGGCCCACTGGCCCTTTTTATATCACAACATATGCTTTTAAATCTCATGATGCTGGGCTGTGTGTGTAATGCCTCTGAGGTACCACCCTATAGTCGCCCTTCCGTAGGTGTACTCTCATCGGGTGCATGACTAACAACAGAATCCCTGCACAAATAGCACCCCTTACCCGTGCGGTTCACCCGGCCAAGTGCTTTGTTCCTTAACCCTGGAATCTCGGGTTTTCTCTCTGCCCCCATGGGCTATATATAGTAATCAGCTCCACTGAGCTATGATTCATGCCCCCATGGGCTGCTCACAACCAGCCCCACTGGCCTGGTTAAGCGTGCACTCACCCCTAATTCTGGGGTTCATCGTACGATCTGTTCGCAAGGAGGTGCCAGCTCGATAGTAGTGTGCAATGCTCATGCTACAGTACAGTCTAAAGGGTGATCAGCCCTATAGCTGCCTGATGCTCAATATGATACATACATAATTTGTAAAGCTTTATCATGCAAATATGCCATGTATACATTAAAAATCCCCTCATCGAAACTCATGCTTATGTGTTTATGCTCAAAACTCATGCTCGAAACTCATGCTTATTTCTTTATGCTTAAAACTCATGCTCAAAACTCATTTATCAGAATATCATATACTAGGTTCTCATTTCTCATATTTAAAACATACATAATACTCTGCTAAACATAACATACTACAACTAGGTATTAATCTAATTATACTAGCTCAAATTAACTTCTCATTGTTAGATGAGAAACCCACTCACCTTAGTAGGTTACTCCTCGACTAGTACTCAACTCCGGTATTCCAGCTCCCTGGAATAACCCTCTTGACCTACGTCAACATACAGATACGATAGCTATTAGGATTACCTCCACACGAGGTTTTCCCATGAACCATGCATGCATACATGATCTATCCTCTAATATCTCATTATTTTCTTTCACCCTTTCTCTACTCAAGATTTCTTCTACTATTACCTCAAAATATAATAATCTAAGAAAATCTAAAGTCATGCAAGATCTAGGGAAGCTATAGCTTACCTAGAGTCGAGTACAAACCCCAAGCTTTCCTTTCCCTTCCTCTTTCTTCCTCCTTCTTCTTCTTCCTCTTCCTCTCTTTTCTCCTCTTCTTTCTCTCTTTCTTTCTTTCTTTCTTTTCTCTGGCTGAACCCACGTTTTTCCCCTTTTCTCTAGTGACTTGGGGACCAAGTCATAGGAAACTTAAGGGTTAAGGCATGCCAAATTCCCCTTTTGCCCTCAAACACTCTTAACGCACGCTTTTTAGAAAACACATGGCTCACTTATAACCATGATATTTTGCCCTTAGATTTTCTTTCCAAAGTTGCCCTTAACACAATTAGCAATTGACATCGGAGCCTTTTTCCATTTTGCCCCTGACATAGCATTTTTTTAATCGATTTATAGCTCAGATGATCATTTTTTACTTAAATCGATACTTTTATGTAACATTTCTAAGAATAGACTTTACCAGCTTGAAGAACTCGATTTTATAAATCCAACGGTTCAAACGGCATCCAAATCGGACTTGAAACGGAATAAATATAAAATTCTCAAGATTTAACTTAGAAAAACCTGTCGTCTTGGAGTCGGCTCCAACAGATTTGGAGTTGGCTCCAATAGAAATAGGTGTCGGCTCCAGAAAAGTAGGTGTCAGCTCCAACACTACAGCAGAAATGTTAACTTTATGTTTTCTCTGCAGGTGTCGACTCCACCTCTGCAGGTGTCGACTCCAAAGCGTGCCAAAAGTTTAAAACCGTGCCAGAGTCGACTCCACTCCAAATAGTATCGACTCCAACCACTAAAAACATCATTTCAGGATAAAACTCAAACTAAACTTGATTTTTCTTGTGATTTAAACCCATTAAAACTTAAGTATCTCAATTTCTTAAATCAAACTCATTAACATTTAGAAATATACTCATTTACTCCAAAATTTCTTTTCTTTACATTTATCAAAAGGCCAATACACCCACATTTCACTGAAACTTTTGACTTTCATTTCAAATGAAAATGCCATAAATTATAAGGTTTTCAGGATGTTACACTAGACAAGAAGTGTCAAATCCTATTGATGAACCATTTGTGAATTTAAACACGTACAAAGAAATGGTGATGAATGCATCGGGTAACGAATTCAATCAGAATATTTATGGAAGAACCAAATCCAGATGTACAACAATTTATGATATGTTGTGTTCTGCAAATCAAGAATTATATCATGGTTGTGAGAGTCATTCCCAATTGTCTATGGCTGCTCGGTTGTTGAATATTAAGGCGGAACATCGATTATCAGAAAAGGCATTCAATGCTGTAGCTGGGTTAATGAAGGAAGTTTTGCCAAATCATAATGTTGTAGCAGACAGTTTCTACTCAACGAAGAAGTTATGGCGTGGCTTTGGGCTCCCAGTTAATAAGATCGATTGTTGCTTGAATAATTGTATGATATATTGAGGTGAAGACTCAAAGCTGAGATGGTGTAAGATTTGCAGGCAATCGAGGTACAAAAACGGCGAAGGGGGAGCTAGTACAAGTAGGAGGAAAAGTGTGCCTTACAAGAGGATGCATTACTTCCCTCTTACTCCATGCCTCCAGAGATTATACAAATCTGAGGCTATATCTGCTGATATGAGATGGCATGTCGAACATGAATCTAAAGAAGATGAAATGTGACATCCATCAGATTCAAAAGCTTGGAAGCATTTCAATGAAAATCATCCTGATTTCGTAGAAGAAATAAGGAATGTGAGATTAGGTCTTTGTACCATGGCTTTCAACCGTTTGGTCAAACGGGGCAACAATATTCATATTGACCTGTAATACTGACTGTATATAATCTTCCATCATGGAAGTGCATGAAAGATACTGCAATGTTTTTGACAGTTTTGGTTCTAGGACCATCAAATCCAAAAGAGAGGATTGATGTCTTCTTACAACCGCTAGTAGCCAAATTGAAAATGTTATGGGAAATAGGAGTCATAGCCTACGACATTTCTATGAAACAAAATTTCATCATGAGAGCTGCTTTGATGCAGACAATCAGTGACTTTCTGGCATATACAATGTTGTTTGGTTGGAGCACTTCTGGGCATCTGGCATGCCCTCATTGCATGTATGATTCAGATGCATTTACATTGCAGAAGAGTGGTAAGAAGTCATGGTTTGATAATCATAGAAAGTTCTTGCCTTTGAATCATCCTTATAGGTAGAACTTGATCGTCTTCCGGAAGAATAAAGCAGTCACAAAATTTGCCGAACCGGTTAGGTCTGGCACAGATATATTTGATACTATAGAGCATTTGGGGTTGAGGTATGCTTGGGAACCAGATGCAGATAGAATAAATGGTCGTATATGTAAAGAACATAACTGGAAGAAGCTGAGCATTTTTTAGGATTTGCCGTATTGGAGCACAAATCTCATCCGGCACAACTTGGATGTTATGCATATTGAGAAAAATTTCTTTGATAACATATTTAACACAGTACTAAACATCCCGGAAAAACCAAAGACACTGCAAAGTCAAGAGAAGAACTTAATTAGTATTGCAGAAGAGGTGATTTGAGAAGGAATGCTGACGGGACCTATTCTAAAGCCTATTACACTCTTGACAAAAATTTACGAGAAGTTTTATGTAACTGGATTAGAGGATTAAAATTTTCTGATGGTTATGCTTCAAATATCGGTAGGTGTGTGGACATGCATAAGCTCAAGTTGTTTGGCATGAAGAGTCATGACTGTCATGTTTTTATGCAACAGTTATTGCCCATAGCTTTTCGTGAGTTGCTTCTGCAACATGTGTGGAAGGCATTGACAGAGCTCATCTTGTTCTTTAAGGAGTTATCTGCCGCAGTCATTACTTCTACATCCATGGAAAGGCTTGAGGAGGAAATTTTAATTATTTTATGCAAGCTGGAGCGAATATTTCCTCCAAGTTTTTTTGACTCAATGGAGCATTTACCGATTCACTTGTCATACGAAGCACGTATAGCTAGTCCCGTACAGTATCGCTGGATGTATCATTTCGAAAGGTAAACAATCAAATCAGTAATACATGTTGACATTTAAAATACTATTTTATTTATGCGAGGAAGTTGGTTTATTTATATTTTCAACTTTACATATAAGTATCTTAAGAAGTTAAAAAATAATGTGCGGAATAAGGCAAGGGTTGAAGGCTCTATATGCAATGCACACTTGGTTGAAGAAGTTTCAGCTTTTGCCTCGCATTACTTTGAGGGTCACGTTCATACGAGGACCCGCAATCTTGGTCGTAACGATGACATATGTGTGGATGAAGGAGAACCTACTATGGTAGAATAATCAATATTTAAAAGTATCGGCCATTCATTTGGGAGGCAGAAGTCAAGACAATTAAGCGATGTGGAGTATAATGCATACATTAAGTAAGTATATGTACACTTCATTAATTGCTTAATTAGAACTTCTACTTTAAATTGTAAAATACCATACTATTTAATTGCTAACAGAAGTTTTAATTATTATAATCCCTTAAGGATGTATTATGATAGACAATGACAGATGGATCCCAGCATCAGTCAACTTGCCATTGGGCAAAAGTTAAAACGGAGTTCGCTTATTGGTTTTATAAATTTGTGAGTACTATCACTCAATCAATTACAATAATAGCTTTTATTTTTTGAATTGATTGTGAATAGCTTATTAATTTATTAGTAAACAGTCCATGGTTCACAACCGACAATATTTTTATTAAATGTTTGGCGCAGTGGCCATTGAAGACCGTAACTACCTATACTGGCTATTTTGTTAATGGATACAAATTTCAAATTGAACGACTAGCATCTTCAAGAGGGACGCAAAATTGGGGCGTATGTGTTAAAGGAGAAAGTGCTGGAGCAAATATGCAGAATTATTACGGAAAGTTAGTAGAGGTGGTCGAAGTTGAATATTCTGGTTAGCCTATGAAACGAATGTATGGTTTCATTGTGATTGGTTTGATCCGACAATTCCTGTCGGTAAAAGGGTTCATAACGACTACAATCTAGTTGAAGTAAACCATCGACGAAGATTGAAGAAATATGAACCATTCATTCTTGCATCCCAAGCTCAGCAAGTGTTTTACTACGGATATCCAAGTTTGCGCAACGACAAGCAAGATTGGTGGGCTATTTCTAAAATCGTTCCACGTTCAACAATCATATTAGATGTGTAGGGAGAAATAGTCTCCGAGGCATGCATATTTTTAAAAATTGATAACTATTATCATTGCGAAATTAAAAGATTACATATTAATCTATCTAATATGCATCAAGATCATATCTTTGCCTATATATTCAGGGTCGTTTGATCTAAAATATGCATATAAAAATATCAAGATCATATCTTGATCTTCAAGATGACTAGTCACACTATTATCTTGAAGCCTGCCTTCAGATCTAGGGATCAAATCACTTACTTTAAGAACAGTAGGTAAATCCTTATTGCTCTGCAGTCGTTCAATCGTCCGGCCTCTAGTATCGTCCACGTGAAGCCCCGAATGATCAGATTTCCGGGAATGCTAGCTCGCAGAAAAATAGCTTTGCTGATCTTGAATCTTCCTCCAAGATCCACCAGGCTTCCGCTAACACCAGAATCACTAGGATTTTCTATTCTAACATTTTAGAATTACAATCCACGACAATTTAGAATTACAATCCATGATAAATCGTGTATTGTTGTTCTATTTTTTGTTCTGTGTTCTATGGTGAGGGAATGCCCTCTATTTATAGTCTCGATTTAGCCTTGACATTTAATTCTGACATTTAAGAATCCGTCGTTTGGCAAAAGCGAAAGACGCCGAAGGCGCGGCGCTTAGTTTAATTCCGATGTTCGGAGAAAACAAAGGAGTCGCGGCGTTTGGTTTAGTTCCGTCATTCGGAGAAAACCAAAGAGACGAGGGATAAATCTGACGTTCGGTAAATAAATGTCATGCATTAAATTTTATCTCATGAGATGAGATTTTAGCCATCTCATCATATGAGATCCATATTCGAGAGGTTTGGGTTCTAATCTGAATTTATTTGACTTAACCCATATAGATCATGGTCCAAGCCCAAATCAAATTTGGCTAGTCCTGAATCTATTTAAATTCAAATCAAGTCTAATTTCAAATCAATATTTAAAATTGGCTTATCCTTCTAATAGACTGAAACCAAATTGAATCTTATTCAATTGTACTTAACCCAATTGAGATAATTCAATCAATCAAATTGATTAATTAAATCATATACGATTCTCAATCGTTGATCAGCAAATAGATCATCCTAGGAAACTTCTATGCGTGTGACTCTCTAGGTTCGAACCTAAGCCGGTAGCATAGAAACAACTTTCTATACTAATCGATGTGCCCATCTAGCAATGGAACCCGACGTTCGGATAGGTCGAAGAGTTGCCGAGCAAACTCCAAGAACCCTAAGAAACAGTTACCGTATAATTCATCCTCTTGACCACAAATGCTAAGGATGGCTTAAGAGCCTGTCAACTCTAAATAGCAAATCCATAAAGTGATTTCAACTTTAGTGATCATGTGACTTTCACATGAAGTGCCTTGGCCAAGGTCTTGCTAAATTGAAATACAAGCATTTCTCCTTTTAATGGGATAGGTCAAATTCCATCTTGATCCACAACTGACAACCACAAGTACTTGACTGCACCCAGTAACCTTTCGTAGTTGGATTAGAAATCCAGGTGGTCCGGCACCTAAGTACAATGAGTTGCTTGTAAGCCACTGGTTGTGATCTTCAGGTCTGAAGGATACTTATACCTATATCTTCTTGGATTAACTCTTGACAGCAAAGTATCCGGAAATGAGTCACGTTCGGTGAAATGTACTCCTACACTTTCACTTGTATGTCATACTAGTGTCTCTACACTCCTTGGTTAAGAGGATAACCAAAAAATATGATATACAACGTCCTATAATTGATAGTACTATAGCCCTGTCATAGTATATCATTTGGTCGCGAACTCTTTTAAGGACCTTCTAAGATAAATCCTCCTTTATCGTGAGGAAGATCCTAAGGGCTTCATTACTTTCCGGAGTATTAAGAAGATGTTCTTGTAATGAATAAACTGCCAAATAACTTTTATTAATATATCAATTTATATACAATTTACATCAGCACAATCATCAAATGATTGGCTTTAGGATACAATTCCTAATAAACTCCCACTTAGCCTAAAGCCACTCATTACAGTATCTAATACCCATCTTCAACTTATAGTTGTCAAACTCCTTGATGTTGAGTGCTTTAGTAAATGGGTCATCTAGGTTTTCCTTTCCATCAATCTTCTAAAGATTTATGTCACCTCGATCGACTATCTCTCGAATAAGATGAAACCGGCGCAGTATGTGCTTGGTGCGCTGATGTGCACGTGGTTCCTTTGCTTGAGCTATGGCACCAGTGCTGTCACTGTATAACAGGACTGGTTTATCTATGGAAGGTGTTACTCCAAGCTCAGAGATGAACTTTCGCAGCCACACAGCTTCTTTCGCAGCATCTGATACAGCGATGTACTCTGCCTCGCACATCGAATCTGCCACTGTATGTTGCTTGAAACTTTTCCAGCAAACAGCTCCACCATTTAGGATAAATACGAAACCCGATACACTTTTGCTATCATCATGATCTGATTGAAAACAGGAATCAGTATATCCAACAAGTTTCAAATCAGACTCTCCATAGACTAACCACTGGTCTTTAGTATTTCTCAAATACTTAAGGATTGTCTTAACAACTTGCCAGTGTTTTTCTCCTGGATCAGATTGGTATCTACTCACTACTCCTAGTGAGTATGCCACATCTGGTCTTGTACATGTCATGGTGTACATAATCGATCCTACTGCCGAAGCATATGGAATTCGACTCATACGTTCTCTTTCATTAGGAGTTGTCGGACAATCCTTCTTAGAAAGATGAATTCCATGGCCTATCGAAAATAGCCTTTCTTGGAATTCTCCATGCTAAACCTCTTTAGCACTATGTCAATGTACGTAGATTGGGATAAACCTAGCATCCTCTTAGATCTATCTCTATAAATCTTCATCCCTAGGATGTATGATGCTTCTCCCAGATCTTTCATAGAGAATTGTGATGATAACCATATCTTTATTCCTTGTAATGCAGGGATATCATTCCCGATTAAGAGAATATCATCCACATATAATACAAGAAATACAATAACAGAATCGTTAGCCCATTTATAAATGCAAGGTTCTTCTTTATTCTTAATAAAGCCATAAGATTTGATCACTTATCAAATCGTATGTTCCAACTCCTTGATGCTTGCTTAAGTCCATAAATATACTTCTGTAGCCTGTACACTTTAGACTCGTCTTCAGATATAAAACCTTCAGGCTGTATCATATACACCTGTTCTTCTAATTCACCATTTAGAAAAGCGGTTTTAACATCCATCTGCCAAAACTCATAATCGAAGTGTGCTGCTATAGCTAGCATAATCCGAATGGATTTCAGCATTGCCACAGGAGAAAACGTTTCGTCATAGTCAATACCATAACGTTGACGATACCCCTTGGCAACCAGACGTGCTTTATAGGTCTCTACCTTTCCATCTGTGCCTCTTTTCCTCTTGAAAACCCATTTACACCCTATGGGTTTTATCCCTTCGGGTGGGTCAACTAATGTCCATACATTATTGTCCTTCATGGAATCAAGTTCGGATTTCATGGCATCAAGCCATTTATTAGAGTTAGTCCTTTGCATAGCATCCATATAGGTGATCGGATCCTCGTTGTTCTCATCGAGTTCGACAGGATCATCGTTCTGGACCAAGAAACCCAAGTATCTGTCCGGTTGATGTGGTACTCTACCAGATCGCCTTAATGGTGCATCTAAAATGGGTTTTGAGTTTGATCTAATCAACTCAGATTCTAGGGGTTCACTGGTTTGTGTTGTTCCTTCTACTTGATGAACTTCCTCAAGTTCAATATTAGAGCTATTTGTTCTTTCACTAAGGAACTCTTTTTCAAGAAAAACTGCTCTATTACTAATGAACAACTTTTGTTCTTCAGTATTGTAGAAGTAATATCCTTTTGTTTCTTTCAATAGCCGATGAAAAAATATTTGTCAGATTTAGGTTCAAGTTTATCTGATTTTGCACGTTTCACATAAGCCGGACACCCCCAGACTCTCAGATAGGTAATAACCGATTTATGTCCATACCACATCTCATGTGGAGTTTTAGAAACAGACTTACTTGGAACCTTATTAAGAATATGACAAGCTGATTCTAATGCGTATCCCCAAAATGATATTGGCAAGTTTGCAAAACCCATCATGGACCGAACCATGTCTAACAGAGTTCGATTCCTTCTTTCCGACACACCGTTATGTTGCGGTGTTCCAGGAGGAGTCCATTGGGAGAGAATCTCATTCTCCTTTAAATATGTCACAAATTCATTGGAAAGGTATTCGCCTCCTCGATCTGATCGAATGGTCTTAATACATTCAGATTTATGTCGCATAAGATAGACATAACCGAACCTAGAAAGGTCGTCTGTAAAAGTAATGAAGTAGTAGTATCCACCTTTGGCACAAGTGCTCATTGGTCCACATACATCAGTATGTACTAGACCCAATAGCTCTTTGGCTCTTTCACCTTTTCCAGTAAAAGATGACTTGGTCATTCTACCAAGAAGACATGATTCATAGGTAGTTAATGATTCACAATCATCAACTCGAAGGATGCCCTCCTGAGTTAACCTTGTTTAATCTGTTCTTGTTGATATGACCCAGCCGATGGTGCCAAAGATAAATATCTGTGACATCAGTTGTTTTAGGGCGCTTACTTGATTGGTACACTACATTCATAGGCTGTGATAATATATAAATGCCATTAGATAAATGCCCAGTCATTACAGTGACTCCATTCATAATGATATTCAAAGTAACATCCTTTATTGAAATTTTATAATTATTTTTGGCCAGAAGGCCTACAAAATTACGTTCAATAAGAACGTTGGGAAAAATGACAATCATTTAGTATAATGATATTTCTATTGAAAACTATTTCAAGAACTCCTAATGCCAGTACTGGAACTAATCTTCCATCGCCGACATTTAGGAATCTTTCATTGTCCTCAAATCTTCTGGTGACTTATAGTCCCTGCAATGAATTGCAAATGTTAAAGGGACTCTCGGTATCCAATACCCAGGTCTGATTATCATATATAGAAAAATTACAAGGTGTTATCATATAAATACCTTGTTGAGCAACATCTTGCTCCTTTTTCTTCTTTGGCCTGTTTGGATCAAGTGTGGCAATGTAAAGAGGACAGTTCCTCTTCTAGTGCCCTTGCATCTTGCAGTGAAAGCATTCAGCTTGACTTTTATCAACTTTCTTCTTCTGCATCTGACCCCTTATAGATGTCCTAGCATGTTGCACCCTTTTATTATTCTTTTTCTTCTTCCCTTTCCCAAAGGATTTACGCCCTACCTTAGATCCTTCAACCACATTAACCAAACCCTTAGAGAGCTGGTTATCCTTCTCAAAGTTCTGTAACAACCCCAACAAACCGTGGTAGTTGACTGCAGGCTTTGTCATTCAAAAATGAGTAAGGAAAGGTCGGAAGGATGGAGGCAAGGAATTTAGGATCGCATCTTTTCCCAACTGCTCATGTAAGGGAAAGCCGAGCTTGCTTAGGAGTTCTATCTTCTCGATCATGTACAATACATGATCAGTGACAGGAGATCCATCTCTCATTCAAGCATTGAAAATAGCACAACTAGTCTTGTGCCTTTCAACATCGTCGGGTGTGCCGAAAGATTCATTCAACGCTTGAATGATTTCTTCTGGCTGAGCATTCTCGAACCGGCGACCGAATTCATCGTTCATTGCTGCTAACATGATACAACGCACGCTAGTTCTATCATTGAGCCACTTCTGATAAGTGTCTCTCTTAGAACTTTGGGTGTTTGCATCAGGTATCTTTGGTGCATGATTATTTAGAATATATAGAATCCTCTCATGCTCAAGGACGATCTTAAGTTTTCTGAACCAGCTATTGAAATTGGAACCATTCAATTTGTCACTATCCAATAGGGACCTTAATGATAAATTAGTGGCCATGTTCTACATAAGGAAAAACTAAAGTTTATTAGTATATAAATTGATTCAATCTAAAGACTTGGACTTTAGTCTAAAGATTCTCCCACTATTTTGTTCAAATTGGCAGCCTCTACACCCCAATTCGAAGAATTATTCTTAATTCTTTAGTGGGCACTAAGATCTCCATAAACTACATACAAGCCCAAGTGAAGCTTGGCTAACCCATATGCATCTAAGAGTAGGTTAAAAACCAATTGTTTTCCCAAACAATTCTTAGTGTTCAGTTTTGCCTCATGTACCTCTTCAGCAAGCATGAAGTGCCTCTACTGAAAGTTCTGGTTAGGTCCAACCATTAAATGATATAATCAGTGTAACCTATCAATAGACAACCAAGCCCGAGTGAAGCTCGGCTCACCTGACTGTTTATTTAATAGTTACACTGACTTATCATATAATGAATGATAATTCCGATGGTTGACAAGCACTAGGTATGGAGTGCCTCCAATGATTATCAAGACATCGGACTCATTATCACCCACCTTAATGGGAAGCTATGATCTAGTTATCATATAACTATTTCATTTTAAGGACCTAATAATTTTAGAAGATTTTAATAATATGAAGATAAATTGACTAATCAAGTTCTCCCACTGAATCTATGAAATCGGTAGAATGAAACAAGATTAAGTCAGGTTAAGTGGCACCTAAATCAGTCATACTGATATCCTTACAGGCATGGGTCAACCCGAATCAGGTAAATGATCTGAATCATAAATGGTTCACCACAATGACCAGGTGAGAGAGATCGATGGGAGGGATATGCCATTAACTCGTTAAAGACGCATCAATACGAGTAGCTCCCAATTAAAAACCATTCGATCGTTGATCCTAGAGCAACTTGCCATCCCACCTTGACATCATATGGTTAACCAATTCTGATTTGACCATCTAATAGATTCATGCTCAACCACGGAGCCTAATCTACTTCCATTTGGTTTAATCAAAGAGAAGGACTTGATCAACTACAACTATTATTTGATTTAGAGCATTCTTAACCTAATCTAATTATATTTGAACAAATACTCTTTTAGTCCAGTTGATTTAAACCTTAGAGTCTAACCCTTTATGGACCCGATTTAGCTAACCCAAATGATTAAATATATTTCATGTTAACATGTCATATATTTCAATCAAGCATAATGTTACTACTCATAATTCCTATATTTAGATCATATCTAAAAAAAAAATTATGAACTAATATTTGACATTCAAATAAAACTTTCATAAATATTTGTATGTTTTATAACATAGACATCATGCCATCATATATCATATCTATGTTTTTATACTAAACATGAAAATATCTTTTGAGAGTGTGTGTAATCTATGTTTTGATGCCAAAGCACAATTTAAATTTTCTTTAAACAAAGCATCAACGATAAAATAATCGCACGGCAATATGTCACAGAATACCTCATTGAATGGGTAATTCGGATTTTCAATCCACATGTGACCATATGGCCTTGTGATAAGTTTTAGCCATAATTACATAATTAATGAGAATATTAATTTACATGCAATAAATTAGATTATTAACGAAACCATGGCTCTGATACCATTTGTAGGGAGAAATAGTCTCCGAGGCATGCATATTTTTAAAAATTGATAACTATTATCATTGCGGAAATTAAAAGATTACATATTAATCTATCTAATATGCATCAAGATCATATCTTTTCCTATATATTCAGGGTCATTTGATCTAAAATATGCATATAAAAACATCAAGATCATATCTTGATCTTCAAGATGACTAGTCACACTATTATCTTGAAGCCTGCCTTAAGATCTAGGGATCAAATCACTTACCTTAAGAACAGTAGGTAAATCCTTATTGCTCTGTAGCCGTTTAATCGTCCGGCCTCTAGTATCGTCCATGCGAAGCCTCGAATGATCAGATTTTTGGGAGTGCTAGCTCGCGGAAAAATAGCTTTGCTGATCTTGAATCCCCTCACTTGAATCTTCCTCCAAGATCCACCAGGCTTCCGCTAACACCAGAATCACCAGGATTTTCTATTCTAACAATTTAGAATTACAATCCACGATAATTTAGAATTACAATTCACGACAAATCATGTATTGTTGTTCTATTTTTTTGTTCTGTGTTCTCTAATGAGGGAATGCCCTCTATTTATAGTCTCGATTTAGCCTTGACATTTAATTCTGACATTTAAGAATCCGTCGTTTGGCAAAAGCGAAGAGACGCCGAAGGCGCGGCGCTTGGTTTAATTCCGATGTTCGGAGAAAACCAAGGAGTCGCGGCGTTTGGTTTAGTTCCGTCGTTCAGAGAAAACCAAAGAGACGAGGGATAAATCTGACGTTCGGTAAATAAATGTCATGCATTAAATTCTATCTCATGAGATGAGATTTTAGCCATCTCATCATATGATATCCATATTCGAGAGGTTTGGGTTCTGATCTGAATTTATTTGACTTAACCCATATAGCTTATGGTCTAAGCCCAAATCAAATTTGGCTAGTCCTGAATCTATTTAAATTCAAATCAAGTCTAATTTCAAATCAATATTTGAAATTGACTTGTCCTTCTAATAAACTGAAACCAAATTGAATCTTATTCAATTATACTTAACCCAATTGAGATAATTCAATCAATCAAATTGATTAATTAAATCATATACGATTCTTAATCGTTGATCAGCAAATAGATCATCCTAGGAAACTTCTATGCGTATGACTCTCTAGGTTCGAACCTAAGCCGGTAGCATAGAAACAACTTTCTATACTAATCGATGTGCCCATCTAGCAATGGAACCCGACGTCCGGATAAGTCGAAGAGTTTCCAAGCAAACTCCAAGAACCCTAAGAAACAGTTACCGTATAATTCATCCTCTTGACCACAAATGCTAAGGATGGCTTAAGAGCCTGTCAACTCTAAATAGCAAATCCATAAAGTGATTTCAACTTTAGTGATCATGTGACTTTCACATGAAGTGCCTTGGCCAAGGTCTTGCTAAATTGAAACATAAGCATTTCTCCTTTTAATGGGATAGGTCAAATTCCATCTTGATCCACAACTGACTATCACAAGTACTTGACTGCACCCAGTAACCTTTTGTAGCTGGATTAGAAATCCAGGTGGTCCGGCACCTAAGTACAATGAGTTGCTTGTAAGCCACTGGTTGTGATCTTCAGGTCTGAAGGATACTTATACCTATATCTTCTCGGATTAACTCTTGACAGCAGAGTATCCGGAAATGAGTCACGTTCGGTGAAATGTACTCCTACACTTTCACCTGTATGTCATACCAGTGTCGCTACACTCCTTGGTTAAGAGGATAACCAACAAATATGATATACAACGTCGTATAATTGATAGTACTATGGCCCTGTCATAGTATATCATTTGGTCGCGAACTCTTTAAGGACCTTCTAAGATAAATCCTCCTTTATCGTGAGGAAGATCCTAAGAGCTTCATTACTTTTAGGAGTATTAAGAAGATGTTCTTGTAATGAATAAACTGCCAAATAACTTTTATTAATATATCAATTTATATACAATTTATATCAGTACAATCATCAAATGATTGGCTTTAGGATACAATTCCCAACAAGATGAGAGTTCATCAAGTCAATCAACTGAGTGCCCTGCATTTCAAGAGGATGAGATGGAAATGCATGCAATTGAGGATGACACAAGGGCTCCTAAAACATCACTTAGAGATCCAAATGGTAATGTCCAAGAAATTGAGGATGCAAATGTTCGGTTTCCTTCCAATGATAATGAAACTGAATCATAGTTCGATACGACATTGGATGTTGAACCAACATTTCACGAAACAAATGACACTGATTAAACATATAGGTTCATTCGATTTTGATTTATTTTTATAAGTGTTAAATTTTTGTATGTTTGTTAATTATTCATAATTATATTGCATTGCATTAATCTTTAGTATTTACAGTATAACGGACCGAGGTAGATCTACCCCTGACGGACATAGCCCTGCTGCGTCACATCCACTACCAGCCCTGACGCACGGACTTCCGCCTCTCCAGGCATCGACGCTCATCTAGTATTTTCCTCTACCCGATCAGCACAGACTCTGAGAGTTCTTCTTTGGTCGATCGCATCGTACTTCAATTGAATGCCGATGGGCTGTAAGTATATACTAATTGTAACTATATGTTTATTTTTAAGTTAATTACTTATTTTAATTAGTTTTTTTTAACAGCTTTATTGAGCAGCATACTGTATCGAGCCAGATCAGCTCTATATTTCAGAGCTATGCTGATCCCAGTGGCTACGATTGGCACCATGTATCTGCGGCCACGAGGGAGTTTTTTTTTTTGAGTTTCAGATAAAATTTTTAAATAGATTTTATAACTGATATAAAATTTTCTAATCTTAATATATTGTGAAACTAACTATTTATTTCAATGCAGAAAAAGTTTACGTGGGACCCTACTATCCATGATGCCATTAGGGCAGCATAGAATGCTCTTGCGGCACACCGATACTCCGACATGCTTTATCGTTGGAGGAGTTCGGGTGACCATCCAGGGCATGTGCCAGAGGATATTTGGGCCAGCTGGCAGGAGACATGGCAGTCCGAGGCATGGATCAGGAGGTCAGCATAAGCCAGCATGAACCACCGATCTGAGAAGGGTGGTCGTGGCACGGGCCTCTCCTGTCACACTGCAGGATCCATTTCTATTCAGGAGCACAGGCGCCGTATGGTAAGAAAATATAAACAATTTAAATACTAATTAGTCATTTACAAATACTTGCATTTATATTCTTTCTTCTGCTTTTGTAGTCCGAGCAGGAGGGCAGAGATCCTGGTGAGTTTCGTCTATTCATGGCGACATACACCAGAAAGGATGGTTCCTGGGTCGATACACGATCATGGGAGGTTAGGGTAAGAAATTAGATTTATATTTTATTTATTTAATTTCTAATATTTTATTCAGCTTTATATATTAATTCGTTTATAAATGATTTTATAACTCAAAAACACGAGTCGAGGAGCTTCAGTCTTAGGCTTCGCAGGTCGATTCCACTGATGGGGGGCCGCCCGTCGAACTCTCACCAGAGGAGAGTCGACGTGTATTTTTGGAGGCTGTTGGTGCCCAGCCGCGAGACCATAGGGTCTATGGTTTGGGCATCAGAGCTTCCAGATATTTTTCCCATCAGGGCTCCAATTCGTGTGGTTTTGGCGATATTCCTTCCGAGCAGATAGACGACATCCGGAGATCTATCAAGGAGAAAGTTCGCCAGGAGGTTCGAGAGGAGCTTGCAGAGATGAGAGACCAGATGCGTCAGATGCAGGATTTAGTTCATCTCCTGTCGTAGGGTTCAGTCCAGCCTCCGCAGCCTCTACAGCCGCCTGCAGATACATGATGTATTTTTTTTTGTATATAAAAATTTTAAATAATTAATAAAATAAAATTTTATCGATTTTTAAAATTTTGTAATGATTATTTTGGTCAATTGTATTAGCAATTACATTGTATTAGCAAGTTTATTTTATATTATATTATTTTTTAAATAAATAAATTAATTTACTTTAAAACTTAAAAATAAATTTACTTTATTTTTTTTAAAAATAAATTAATTAATTAGCAACTTTATTTTCTATCGTAATTAATTTTTTAAAAAATTACAAATTATGTTATTTTATTTTTTTTTAAAAATAAATTAATTAATTAGCGACGCAATTGTGACAAGATTTTTCATCATAAATATTTTAAAAAATTTATTTTTAAAGTAGCGATGCATTTAGGGGTTGCAATTATTTTTTAAAAAATAAAAATTAAATTATTATATTTTTTAAAAAATAAATTAATTAATTAGCAATGCTAATTTTCGTCACAATTATTTTAAAATATATTAAAAATTCTTTTATTTAATTTTTTTTAAAAAATAAATTAATTAATTAGCGACTCAGTTGCGACGATATTTTCTGTCACAAATATTTTTTAAAAAATTATTTTTAAAGTAGCGACATATTAAGTCTGCGTCGCAATATTGTGATGTATTTATTGGCATCGCGACGCATTTAGGGCATCGCAGTGCGATAAATATTTTAGCGACATCGCCACTATAGCTTGTTTAGCGATGCATTAGGGACGCATTTGGGTGTTGCTATATTTAATTTTTCTTGTAGTGGCCGAAACATCTTCTTCGGCGAACGCTTCGATTTTGCCACTGATTCCGGGAAACGAAGGAATTGGATGGCAGCATCTCTAGCGATGTCGGCGAAGCATGCCTCCCAGATGGAATCCGAGCCGGCGAAGACGTGGTCCAAGAGTATCCGCTCGCCAGAGAAGAGTGTCTTCATGGCCACCCTGGATGCACCGAGCCAGGTACCGATTTTGGAGTCGAGTGACTCCCAGCCTAGCTTCCGGATCTAGGACAGGCTGAGCTTCTCGAAGCCTAGCCGGTAGAGGCTCTCGTTGACGATGGACTTGCGGAAGGTCTTGTAGATCCGGATGCATTCCTTGCCGTACCCTACCGAGATCATGGTCTTGGCGATTGAATGGAGATCGGCCATCGCGGTGGTGGCGGCACGCTCGACCTCACCGATGGATTCCCCGGCTGTGCAGATGTCATCTTCCGATGACCCGCCGGTATCATCTTCGATGTCGGAGACACTGGAGATAGACGACCAGGCGGAGACCGACTCGGGGTCGAGTTGGTCGCGGTTGGCGGAGAGGATCTGGTAGAACTCCTTCTCGAGGCTGTTGGGATTGTTTCCAACTCAGATTATTTTGGGAAGAGAAATCAAGGAAGAAGAAGGGTTTTTTCTCAAGAATAAAATTGATCTATCTCGTTTCATTAAGCACATCACCATATAAATATTGTTTCTTGTTTCTACGGATAAGCATAATCCTCTTATGATCTTATCCATCTAAAGCTATCCTATCAAATCATAAAAGATAGGCTCATTATTTAAAAAACTAACTCTAACAAACTAACAACCATTATCTTTTAACAGTCCCCTTTAATGGTTGTTCTTGGATACCCATGAGATCTCTAAAGTGAATGAATTTCTCCTTGGGTAGTGCCTTGGTGAAGATGTCTGCAATTTGGTCTTCAGCCTTCACATACTTGACTTCAATTTCTTTTTCTTCTACCCCATCTCTAATGAAATGGTACTTGATTTTGATATGCTTGGTGCGGCTATGATATATAGGATTCTTTGTTATAGAAATATAGATTTGTTGTCACATAGCAGAGTAGTAGCTTTTTCTTTCTTTTCACCCATATCTTCAAGTATTCTTTTCAAACAAATTATTTGTTATGCTGCCAAAGTTGTTGAAATATATTCTGCTTCAGAAGAAGATAATGCCACTATATCTTGCTTCTTCACATAAAGTGTTGGTTCACTTGGACTGTTTAGAAAACCTTTTTCATTGAAGTAGGTGTCAATTTGAGAGTACCATGCTCCGGATGCTTGCTTCAGCCCATATAATGCTTTCTTCAACTTGTATACCTTGTTTTCTTGACCTTTGATGATGAAGCCTTGAGGTTGTTCAACATAAATTTCTTCTTCCAATACTCCATTCAAGAATGCAGACTTTACATCTAGTTGATGTAGTTTTGGACTTTTTAGAAAACCTTTTTCATTGAAGTAGGTGTCAATTTGAGAGTACCATGCTCTGGGTGCTTGCTTCAGCCCATATAATGCTTTCTTCAACTTGTATACCTTGTTTTCTTGACCTTTGATGATGAAGCCTTGAGGTTGTTCAACATAAATTTCTTCTTCCAATACTCCATTCAAGAATACAGACTTTACATCTAGTTGATGTAGTTTCCAACTTTTATTAGCTGCTATAGAAATAAGAGTTCTAATTGTATCATGTCCAGCAACAGGTGCAAAAGTTTCTTGATAATCAATACCAGGTAATTGACAATATCCCTTTGCTACTAATCTTGCTTTGTGTCTTTAAATAGTGACATCTGGATTGTGTTTTGTTTTGTAGATCCACTTCAAGCCAATGACTTCCTTATCACTTGGTTTCTTCACTAATTCCCAAGTTTTGTTCTTCTCAATCATATTGATTTCTTCTTGCATTGCCTTGTTCCACACTTCTTCATGCATAGCATTTTTAAAGTTTCAGGCTCAATCATGCAGAAATTACAAGAAGCATAAATGTCACTTAACCTTCTCATTTTTATAGGAGTAGAACTTGAAGATGGACTTGAACTTGAAGTAGTTTGTGGTGAACCTTCAACCTTATTTTCTTCATTTTGAGCATCATGAATTTCTTCATCTAGAGAAATAATATTTTCTTCAACTTTCTTTTGCTTCCAATCCCAAGTAACTTTTTCATTGAAAATAACATCTCTTCTTATGATCATTTGATTCTGCTTCAAGCTAAAAAGTCTGTAACCTTTTGATTTAGAACTATATCCAACAAAGATACATTTTTCACTTACTTCATCAAGTTTATGTCTTCTTTCCTTTGAAATATGTGCATAGCACACACATCCAAAGATTTTGAAATGCTTCACTGAAGGCTTTCTACCATACCAGACTTCAAATGGTGTCATATTTTGAAGAGCTTTTGTTGGACATCTATTCATCAGATACACTGTTGTATTCACTACTTCTGCCAAATAAGAATTTGGAAGGCCTTTGTCTTTGAGCATAGATCTAGACATCTCAACAATAGTACGATTCTTTCTTTCTGCAACACCATTTTGCTCTGGTGCATAGCCAACAGTCAATTGTCTTTGTGTACCATCATCTTCACAAAATTTCTCAAATTGATTTGAATTGTATTCACCACCTCTATCACTTCTCAGCACCTTGATATAATGCCCACTATGTCTTTCCACATGATTTTTAAACTTCTTAAAGATAAGAAATGCTTCTGATTTATGTCTCATAAAATATACCCATGTCATCCTTGAATAGTCATCAATAAAAATAATGAAGCAGATGTTACCTACATGAGAAGGAGTTTTCATAGGTCCACATATGTCAGTATGAATAAGCTCTAATGGTGCTTTGGCTCTCCCTACATGCTCTTTTGGAAATGTCTCTCTATGTTGTTTTTCAAGTGCACATCCTTCACAAGGTTCTTCCTTGTCATGTATTGCTGGTAGACCATACACCATATTCTTTTGATGTAAACTTCTCAAACTTTGAAAATTCAAGTGCCCAAACCTTTTGTGCCATAACCATGATTCATCATTTACCTCATCTTCCCTGCAGCATCCTTTGCATAGTGCAAAATAAGAGGAAAACTTCTATTTTTCTCCATCTTGATATTTTCAAAGTGTACCATATGCCCATGCTCAATCAGCTGTCCAATACTCAAGAGATTTTGCTTCAAATCTGGAACAAGTAAAATATCATGAATGAATTTTCTTCCTTTCTTGGTATTGATTTCAATTGTGCCTTTGCCTCTCTTGCTTGGACTAGAACACCATTTCCCATCTTCACTTGTGAAATTGAAGAACTGTCAATGTTCACAAAAATAGACTTGTCTCCTGTCATGTGATTGCTGCAACCACTGTCAAGATACCATATATTATTACTTTGCTCTTCTGCAGTTTGACATGCATATAGTGTGCTTTGCTGACCTTTATTTTCTTCTGAAAAGTGTGCTGGTTCACTTACTTTGTATCTACAATCTTTTTGAACATGTCCAAACTTTTTGCAATTATAACATTGGGGTTTTCCTCTAAACCAGCAATCTTTTTCAGCATGAGAAGACCTTTTACATATATTGCACCTTTGTTGAGTGCTCTCATCATATTGCCTTTTCGAAAAATTATTTCTTTGCATTTCTCTACCTCTTCCTTTCATATTTCTTCCTCTTCCCCTATTTTGATTTTCACCTCTGAATGACTCTCTTTTGACAGAAGCATGACTAGATGATTCTTTTTGAGAATTTTTATCAACCACTTTGAGTTTAGATTGAAAGGCACTTTCAATTGATGATTCTTTTGCCTAAACAATCTTTGCTCATGAGCTTCAAGATATCCCATTAATTCATGAACACTTAATTCAGAAAGATCTTTAGATTCTTCAATAATTGCAACTATTGTATCAAATTTTGGAGATAAACTAGCCAAGATTTTTTCACATATTCTTCGCTCGGTGATGGTTTCACCATAGCTCTTCATTTGATTAACAGTCTCCGTGATTTTGAAGAAGTAATCCTTCAATTTTTCATTTTCTTGCATTCTCAAATTATCTAATTCTCTTCTTAGAGTTTGAAGTTTGATAGCTCTTACCTTTATGTTGCCTTGAAATTCCTCCTGCAAGATATTCCATGCCTCCTTTGATTTGGTAGCTCTAATAATTCTGAGAAAAATTTTCTCAGATACAGCTTGTTGGATAAAGAACAAAGCTTTGGCATTCTTCTTTTTGTAGTCCTTCAGTTGCTCCTTCTGATTATTTGTTGGATTAATTGGATCTTTGTACCCGTTCTCAACTAGATCCCATACTTCTTGTGGAATAAAAAGGGTTTTTTTCTTGATGCTCCAATAATCATAATTTTCTCCATCAAAAATAGGGATAAAATGTTGATGAATATTTATACCAATATTGCTTGGGGTTGCCATAAATTTTTTGTAACAATTTTTTTTTACTATTTCTTTGTTGATCACCTCGTGGGATAGGCCTTTAGAACTGAAGCAATTTTTCTTTTACTCCACGAAAACAGCTCTTGTAACCCCTCACGCTAAGACAACCAACCACAGGCCTTCTTCTTGCTAAGATTTGGGCTTTCTGTTTCTGTTTCTTTTTGTTTTTTTAATGCTCCAAAAGACCCTCTTGCTTCCAAAAGGATATGTACCTTGGAAACTATTCCCTAACGCCAAAAAAAACAATACTTCGGTAGAAAAATCAAACCCCTGGGCAATCAAAATCTCCTTTCACTTTTTTTTTTTTTTTTTTCTGCTGCTTTTGGAAGAGACGTTCTGGTGAAAGATGGCAGAAGGAAAAAAATCTAAGAGGGATGGCTTCGTTCCGGTTGGCTTTGTTGGCTTCGTTTTTTTGACCCGACCATGATTCCAAAGGTAGATGCTCTCTATTTTTCCTAGAGATGGCGATCGATCTCTTTGGCAGCGGCAATCACGGTCTCTTCAAGAGATCGTTTGAGGAGGATTGGTGATGCAGACGACGAAAGGTGAGGAAGAGAAGGAAAAGATCGTGAAATCTTTATTTGGATTTATTTGGATTTTTTCATGACTTTCACGACTTTGCTTTAATAGAATCGAAGAACCAGGCTTTTGACGGCTTCAAGCACGTCACCGATATTTTTTTTTTTAAAAAGAAAATTGCAGGATGAAAGAACCTGGTGGAAGAACTCGTCGGCTACGCATGGAAGGGAAAGACTACTAGCTTTGGTCTTCTCATCCTCCTCGCTTTCGAACTAGGCTCTGATACCATCCTCCTCGCCTTTCGAACTAGGCTCACATTATTTTGGAAAGAGAAATCAAGAAAGAAGAAAGATTTTCTTCAAGAATAAAATTGATCTATCTCGTTTCATTAAGCACATCACTTCTTGTTTATTGTTTCTACCGATAAGCATAATCCTCTTATCATCTTATTCTAAAGCTATACTATCAAATAATAAAAGATAAATTTATTATTTAAAAAACTAACTCTAACAAACTAACAACCATTATCTTTTAACAGAGGCGGCACATGGCAGCCTGCATCAGAGTCTCGGCACGGACCAGCACGTTTGATCTCGACGCTGGGTTATTCCCTTGGCCCGAAACGAAATCGAGCATGGCGCCATGAAGGTCTGAGACGGTAAGAAGGAAGCGGCGGGCTTCGGCGCGGTCTTCGTAGAAGAGGGAGGTGATTTTGGCGAAGGAGGAGGCTTCCGGATCCCACTTGGTGATGATGGCCTCCACGGTCATCAACTTCATCCATCATGGTGGCGGTGGAGGAGCTCTCCTGCTGCTGAGGCGCAGGCGGAGCAGGGGATGAACGTTCATGATGGCGGGAAGAGGAGGAGTCGGAGAAGAACAGGCTTCTAATCCCGCTTCTCGGCATCCTCGGCAGCTAATAAAATGGAAGAAGATAAGCACTCACTCGAAACGAGAGCAATGAGTGAGAGCCGCAGGGGCCAAAGGTACATGAGTGGAGCCTCCTCACCGATTCCAAAGTCGTTATATAGAGAGGGAACCTTGGTGGCGAGGCTACCGAGAAGCGTGGGGGGAATTGACGTAGCGTGTGACGATTTGTCATCGGCCGGACTGGACTGGAACTCAAAGTTTGGACCGAGTATTGAATGCTTTTCAAGTGATCGAAGGAGGGCGGAAAGGTCTCTTACCCTCACGTGTTTCTATTGTAGTTTTTTTTACACCAGAGTTCCTGTGGACCGGGAGAAAGCATCGTATTCCCGCTTAACGTTAAGAAAGGACAAGTCAAAATAGTTGTAAATAGGTGGAGACAAGGAGAAGTCGTCTGCTCGGCTTGGGTCAAAATATTTGCAACTAAGTGGAGAGAAGGAGAAACCGGAGGCTCGGAAAAGGAGACGCAGGTTGATACTCAAAATTTAATTTTATGTTGAATTAAATATATATATTATTACTTATAATTTATTTATAATTTAAAAAAAAATTGAGACATCTTCGTGAAAGTTTCACGTGATTTAGAGCCTGGGTTCGGTCCATGCACCGGGTCAAGACGCCTAATAGGACCCGGTTAAGATGTCTGTCAGCAGGGATTGTCGTTTCTTATCTGTGTCTGTGTCTGTCTCTCGATCTTTGTTTGCTTATTTAATAAGCGAAAATTTATTTGAAACAAAAACACTAAATTCTCTTCCAAAACCCTGCAGTCAAAGGCAGTGAATGAAGGCTCTCTCTATCTCTTTCTCACCTTCGTACTTTTCACTGCAAGGATTTGTATACCATGCTTGATTTTTTCTTGAAAACGAACCGTTCAACACCATGAAACAACGCATAAAACACAAAAACTTCCCTGTTTACTAAGTCATAAATGGCCACACATATCTAAACGTGCAGAACGGAACTGGAGAGATCTTATCATGCTCGTCTATGCTGTCGTCGTAAGAAAACGTTTCAAAACTTTCTTATCAAATAAATAATTAAGCGAAACGGAATCCATCCCTAGCTCTATTTATTCTTTCTTATTTATTTACTGATATATTCATTTTAAAATAAATAATTATTTTTATGCTTTATATTTGAAATGTACATATTTCTAGGCCAAAGAAAGAATCTATTTGGACAATGCTATTGTAACGTATAACCAAAGATTGTCGTTGAGAGAAAGTATTCAATCATTGTCGGAAACTGAATCATCCGTAGAAAATTAGATGATTGTAACTTTTTTTTTGTTACAAGCGGACGATCAGACCACTCTGAAGTGAATCAAACCCGACATATCAGAATACATATTTTGCTCCAAAATAACCGGATAGAGGTCACCAAGATGCCATTCCCACTGACCAGAATGGCGAGCTACAGCCAAGGTAACCCAATTAGCTGTAGTGTTGGCTTCCCTATAAACATGACGGATCAAAGGATCATGGATGGACTGGAGAGAAGCCCATATATCACTGATCAAGAGGTTATAGGAGGGGCAAAGATCAACATCCCGTCTAATCCACCCGATGACCGTAAGAGAATCTCCCTCGATAACCACCCGATGCGAGCGCAAGATGCGAACAATAAGTAATTCCAAGGCAGCCTGCAGTTCAGCCATAGGGACCGAAATATCGAGGAGCCATGTCCACCAGCCGCAAGCATTTCTCTCTCAGGCCCCCTGATAATAAACCCAGATCCGGCAATGCGACCTGATACAGTACCATCAAAATTCACTTTGATATAACAAAAGGGCGGGGGCTCCCAAGCGATGAAGACTATAGAACGATGCGCTACAGAAACAGCAGGAGAATCCCAGTGGCCAGGTCTATCAGAGTGACTATCCAAATCAGAATGAAGATACTCCGTAGCAAGAAAGCCAGCTGTGCGTATAATAGTCTGGGTCGAGGCTGTACCATCAGCAAAGATAATCTGGTTACAAGTCAGCCAGATTTGATAAGCCAAATAATCTAAATACATACCCTGAAAGCAACTTCCGCTTTGAACAGCTATGCGAACGGTGTGCAATAAAGATCACCGGGTGGGTCCCTCCTCCCGCAACCAAAGGCTATATCGAAGTTGCTGCCAAATCTGGAAGCCACTGGAACATGTAAAAAGGGCATGCTCAACAGTCTCTTCCTAAAGCCCACATATCGGACAGGACGGGCTGATAGAGAGACCGCGCCCAGCCAGAAGAGAGCATGTAGGGAGGCGATCCCACCTCAGCTTCCACAAAAAAGCTGGATCTTGGGGTGAATAGGCAAACACAAGATCCAAGCCACATCATCCAAGCCTGCATTCCGAGGGCAGATACGATCGATCAAATCTCTAATAGGGGCATGAGGGCGGCAGGATCTACGCCATAATCTGGTGTCAGGAGCAGCAGAGGAGGCAAGAGGGATAGCAAGAATCCTGTGTGCTAACTCAGCTCCAAAGAACCGGGACACCATGGGGACGTACCAAGCATTAGAGTCCTAGCAAATCAGAGCAGAAACAGACAGCGAAAGTCCAACATCAGAGCTTAGGAATGTCGGCCACCGAGCTAAAGGAATGTCCGCTATCCAGGTATCATGAGTAACATTAATAGAACACCCATCCCCAACCATGCAATGAATATCAGTCATAATAGGGGGGGCAACCTGGTAAATCGCTCTCCACATGAAGGAACACCCACGAGGAATACGAGAGACCAACTCAGGAGTCCAACCCCCATATTTGCTACGCATAATAGTACTCCAAAAATAACGAGGTTCCAAAATGAATCTGGAGGCATGCCTAGCAATGAGAGCCTCTCTGCGGACCACCAAAGACTGTATCCCCAAGCCGCCCTCACGAGTAGGCAAACAAACCATCTCCCATGACAGAAGATGAAGACCATGACCTCCATGCATCGACGCCCACAAGAAGTCATGAAACCATTGCTCTATTCATCGAAGGCAAGTAATCGAAATCAATGTGTTAGACAAAATGTAAAGAGGGAGAGATGTAAGGATAGATCGAAGCAAGGTAACACGCCCCATCATGGAAAGGCCAGAAACCTGCCAACAGTCCAATCTATCAGTAATCCATCGCTCAAGAATCCAAAAATCCTGCTGACGAGGACTCTGCCCAGTAATAGGGATCCCGAGGTAGGTCATATGGTTAGAGATCGTCGAAATCCCAAGTAACTGGGAGATGGAAACACAATAACGATGTGAGGTAGACGGGCTGAAACATAATACAGATTTCTGCAAATTAATCAACTGGCCAGAAGCCTGACAATAAGACTGCAGGATAGCAGAGTAGACAGTCACATTCTGAATAGTAGCAAGGCTAAGCAGAATACAATCATTTGCAAAGAGGAGGTGTGAGAGAGGGGGACCAGAGGGCCCTGGCATGTAAGGCTGCAACTGAGACACCCCAACTGCCTGAGCAAGACTACGGGAGAGATCATCAGCATAGGATAAACAAAAAGAAGAGAGGGGGCATCCCTGACGAAGACCCATGGCAGAGGGGAAGAAACCAGTCGGACTACCGTTAATAAGGATAGAAAAAGTTGGCCACTGAACACATGCCATAATCCAATCAATGAAGAGATCAGCAAAGCCGAAATCCAAAGCGTCTGTCTAAGAAATATTCAACTGATTCGATCATAAGCTCTCTCCATATCTAGCTTAATAGCCATTAATCTCTGTCTGCTGGCCATCCGCTGAAGATCAAACATGAACTCCTGAGCAATAAGGGTATTATCAGAAATACTGTGACCATGGATAAAAGCCCCTTGCTCAGGAGAAATCAGGCAAGGTATGACTCCCTGCATCCGAGTAACCAACAGGCGGGCACAAACTTTATATAGAGTAGTGCACAGACTAATAGGCCGATAGTGCTGGGGAAGCAAAGCATCCAGACGCTTTGGGATAAGGGCAATATAAGTCCATTGCCAATCCCGAGGAATGGATCTAGAAGAGAACATATACTGGATAGCCAAGATAACTTTCTGCCCCACAATGTCCCAGTAGTACCGAAAAAAGAAAGGCGAAAAACCATCTGGGCTTGGAGCCTTATCAGGCCCCAAGGCCCAAACCGCAGAACGAATCTCCTCCACAAAGATAGCCACCATAAGATTACCGTTATCAGCATCAGTGACCTTACCAGACTGAGAGACAGGGGTACAAGGAAATCCACTGGCAACCTGCTCCAACCAACGGGTCTGGAAAAATCGAGATATATGCTCCCGAATAGCCTTGTCATCATCAAAAATATGCCCGTCCTTATCGCTGATATGCCGAATCCGATTGGCTGCACGACGAGCCAAAGTAGCCTAATGGAAGAATTTAGTATTACGGTCACCCTCCTTGAACCACTGGATCTGAGACCTCTGTCACCAAAAGATCTCCTGATGACTGAGTAAACTATGGTGCAAAGTCAAACTCTGCCTAAGTGATTGAAGATCAGTCACAGATAGACCACCATCCCAATCTTACTTAGCTTGAAGATAAGTAATATCAGCTTCAACAGACTGCACCCGCTACCATAAGTCCCCCACCTCCCTACTGTGCCACCTCAAGAGTCTACGCTTTGCAAGATCAAGGCGTCGGGATAGACGGTAGGTGGAGCTCCCTCTGATCGGCATACACTAGACTTGGTGAATCAAAGCTCGAGCAAAAGTATAGCGTGTCCAGAACTGCTCAAACCGAAATGGTCCCCGACAAAGAGAGGATGGCTCAGTGGATATAAGCAAAGGGCAGTGGTCCGAAGCAATCCGCGGAAGATGAGTGGTAGTAGCATGAGGAAAGTAGTGAAGCCATCCCGAAGAGGCCATAGCCCGATCCAAACGCTCCCACACACGTGTGGATCCCTGACGGTTGTTACACCAAGTAAACTGCGGGCCCAAAAATCCCAAGTCAAGAAGACCAGCAGAGGAAATGAAGGAGCAAAACTCACTCGAGTTTGGGGTATCAACAAATCGGTGACCGCCACGCTTTTCCAAGCATTCACAATACAATAAAAGTCACCAGAACAAGAGTGGAAAAGCCCTAATCTAAGAAGGTGAGAATCTCAGCCCATAGACAACGCCACTCCCGATAGTCCGTACTGGCATAAGCACCCAGAAGCAGCCAAGGAGGAGCAGTCCCCTCCGAAACAACCAAAGCAACCTGCTGATGACAATAATGGAAAGCATCAACATGAATAGAAGGGGTCCATCATAGAGCCAAAATACTCCCGGAAAGACCATTAGAGTTCACTGCATAGGAACTCCAAGATCAAGAAACCTGGTGCCGGAATCACTGAAGACTAGGTCCCGACAGACGAGTTTCCAATAAAACACAAATATCAAAATGATGAAGCTGCAGAAGTTGACTAAACGAGGAGTGAAATGAGGGTTTCAGAGCTCCTCGAACATTCCAGATAAGTATCTTCATTAGTCAAGTTGGGGTTTGTCATGTACATCTTCTTGGGAT
Organism: Calamus simplicifolius; assembly: GCA_900491605.1. Lineage (NCBI taxonomy): Eukaryota > Viridiplantae > Streptophyta > Magnoliopsida > Arecales > Arecaceae > Calamus > Calamus simplicifolius. The sequence goes on from UESW01004044.1 coordinate 658,049, forward strand.
ACGATCATGTCCATGTCAGAAGGACCTCCTGTAGAGGGTGACACTGCCGAAATTCCGTGAGCAGAAATAGAGGACAATGGCGATGTGCCCTGATCAGGTGAAACTAACTGCTGGGACAGCTCCATGTCTTCTGCCCCATGAGAGCAAGAGTCCCGATGGGTAGAAGAGGAAGGCAGAATTGCCCATTTCAAAATGGAGACAGCATCATCATGATCGCATCTGTCCCGGAAAGGCAGTTTAGGACCATTGGACACCCTCTAGGAATGACCCACACAGCCTTTGCCCTTAGCTTTGACTGCTTTGGGAATTGCCCTCTGGGCTATAAATTCAGCAGGCCGGGCACATTTAGTGGAAGCAAGATTAGTATCCTTTCGGATCTTAGGCACTCCAGCCCAACGATCCGATCCACGAAGACCAAAGGGGTTAGTAGCCACTTTGATTCTAGATCTCAGACTCAAGAAGAACAATAGAACAGACCGTACAGGCATCATGAGTCTGAGATCGCTCAAAGATGCTTAAAGTTTGTACTAAAAGATGTTTGTGAAAGTGATACTGAAAAATAAGCGGATCAGTTTCACTATTTTGAAGAAAAAATTATAATTTGGTTAAAAAATTGATATATATATATATATAGAGAGAGAGAGAGAGAGAAGAGGAGAGAGTTTAAAATAATTATCATATCCTTACGAGATTAAAATAATTATCATATCCTTATGAGAAATAATAACAAAGCTTGTCATCAAAATATGAGATTACGCATATACCACAGAACGAGTCAACCCTTCCTGAACTCTTGGGAGATGGTGACGCATGTGAATAGGGGTGAGCATGGCTGGATGGGTCTATGCCCGATCTGAAAATTTCAAGATTCGACCTAAGATTTTGACCTATAAAGCTAGATAGGAGATGATTTTTTAGGCCTATTAATTTAAGATTAAGCATGAGCTTAGAAAAAAAAAAGGCTCAATCAAACTAACTTGACTCGAATATATATATATATATATATAGAGAGAGAGAGATACTTAGTTACATTGTTTAGAATTTAATCATCTTTTTCATCCTTAAATCCATATAAATTATAAAGTCATCCTACATTTTACATCTTTTTTATCTTTAAAATATGTGAACCATGGATTCAAAGATAAAAATAAAAATTGAATCTAGCCAATTATTATTATTATTATTATTATTAAATTTAGAATAAGATATAAAGCTTGAATACTAGAGAGACTAATTCAACTTAGTACAACTCTCGTAGGGTTATCCTTTTCTATCATAATAATTTAAAAAAAAATCAAAGCAAACATCGTAGGCTAACATATTTTTTTATTTTCTTTTTAAAAAGGACAGTGTCAAATTAGGATAAAATCCTAAGCGATTTTTATAAAGCTAAGCTAAGATTAATAATACTTGGCCTGAGTTTAGGCTAGACTTAGCCCGTTGAGTCAACCATTTTCATCTCAATCCTCGAACTTTAGTTTAATTGGTAGAAAATCTTGTGATATAAAAGATAACAGGGTTCAAATTCATTGGATATCCATCCAAATTTTTAGTCGGTCTCTCTTAGACATGAAAAGCTACAAAAGTAATATTTTTTAACACAAATTTTATGAATATAAAATTTTTTATATTTAATTATGAGATTATCTAATATTTTAATCTATCTTCGTATTTTGAATGATTTTTGTTTCTAATCCTTATTAATCTACTCTTTGGGTTAATAATTTGAGGGGTAAGATAATGCACCCTGATGGTATCGGCGGGGACTCCTCTTTTCCGTTTTGCCGATGGCTTCTACGTTGCCGCCGGCTGGAGATGGTGAACAGCTTTAAAGTGCTACGAAAGACTTGTTCATAAAATACTCTTTGGGTTAATAATTTTAAAATGAGCTCACGCTTAGAGGTCCTCCGAGCCCTGGTCATTTGACTGGGAGTTTGACAAGAGCCTTTTCAAGTTGACAATCCTATCGACCTCAATAGCTTTACGTGTCTCACAAAGGAAAAACAGTGAATACTAAGGAAAAGCGACCCAATTTGGATCCTAACTCTTGGCTCCACCAATTTGTTCATGATCAAAGTCTTATCACCATTTTTTTTTTTTTGAAGGCACACTTTTCTTGATAAAATACTGATGTGATCGGTAGCGCCACGTAAGCATTAATGACAGAGCTAACTAACGGTAGAGATCAAGACAGACGGCTCTACTTCTTCAAGGCGGCTCTCGGCGGCCCCATTTCTCCAAGCCGGCCCTCGACGGCCCTACTTCTCTTCGGCAGCCCTCGGCGGCCTGCCCTTTCCAAAATCAACCTCAGCGTTGGCTATGGCACCAGCCTCCGTATCGACTTTCGAGCAAGTCGTGATGCCTACGTGGCCCCCCACGTGAGCTAGGCACACCAACCACCTGACCCACGCACCCAATAGGGTCAGGCCCACCTGTCACCTAACCCACACGCCCGATGGGACTAGGCCCACCAACCATCTGACCCGCACGATCGATGGAACCATGCCCACCTACCACCTGATCCACATGCTCGATGGGATCAGGCCTACCGACCACCTGGCTGATAGGACCAGACCCATCAACCATCTTCGAACTCACGTAATCACCATGAGTTTAGTAGACATTTTCCTCCATGGAACTCTACGTGACTGAACCCCAGATAGAAACCAAGGATCCATAAAAGGGTAAGAGGGATCCTTATCAAGGTAAAAGGAGGAACCACCAAGAACACACTCTTAACACTCAGAGAACATTCCAATCTCTGGGCCTTTTCCTTACGAGCTTTCTCAAGCTTACGGCTATGGCTCTGGTCGCTGACTTGCCCATCGGAGGGTCCCCGTCGAAATTTTCGGCCTCGGACTTCTTGCAGGTCCTTTGGGAGGGAAGAGAGAGCTTCATCAGCACCTTCACGGACTCCTCTGACGATCATTTTCGATGATCGGGCGCCATCAGATTGGCACGCCAGGAAGGGAAAAGAAAGACCAGATCTCTGTAACACCAAGCTACAAGCCTTCTTTTCCTCTGCGTCAACAATGGTGGTGACGCATGCTCAGGAGGCCTTCATTAGCCATGCTGGGGGCACCTCCAACTAGCGGAGCGGCCGGAGGCTAACCCTCCCGTTGCTAACCCTTCGACCACTCCCGCACCACCAGCTATGGCCACCGAAGCTGATCAACTGGCCGCACTCACTCAGCAGGTCCAGACCTTGACTGTGATGGTTCACGGACTGCAGGAGCAGCAGTCTGTGGCCATCCAACACCAGCCCAGGCCTCCTACACTGCCTATGGTAGATACACCAGCCAGTCAGCAATACCCTCGGGGGAGACCTCCTCAGCAAGAGATTTGCCACCGTTGTGCCTCATCCAGAGGACGTTGTTTGGAGACCCTCAAGAGGTCATGCTCCCCCGTCCGTAGCTCGGTCAACTCCTCCCCAGAGGGACGCCGCTGGGAAGAGCCCAAGCAAAGGTACCACCACCCGTGCTATACCCCTTCTTCTTCATCTTTCGGGTCGTTAGGGAAGATTTCAACCATCAACCGCCAAGCAAAGAAACACTTGGACGAGTACCACCGGTGGCTGAAGGAGCTCAGCAAAAAAATCAACCAGTCGTAAGTGGACTATGACACCCGTCCTCCCTTCATTCATAGTATTTTGGACGAGCCGTTCCCTCCAGATTTTGTCTTGCATAGCTAGATCCTTACAATGGTATAATGGATCCACTCGATCATCTCGAGAGCTACAAGGCTCTCATGAAAGTTCAAGAGGCGACTGACGCCCTCCTGTGTAAAGCTTTCCTAGCTATCCTACGAAAGGCCGCTCGAGCCTGGCACTCCCGTCTGCCCCCACATGGCATAGATTCTTTCTGATAGTTGGAGAGTGCATTTCTAGGACACTTCGGCGCCTGTCGGAGGATCCCTCGGGTAGCAGACAATCTATTATCCATCTGTTAGAAGGAAGGATAGTCTCTTAGGGACTTCGTGGCCTGCTTCAAAACAGCCACCCTCAAAGTCTACCACTTGGATGATGCGGTGGAACCCTGGCGTTAAAGCGAGGGCTCCATCCTTCCCGTTTTACCTTCTTCCTCGACAAGAAACACCCAGCCCCTACTCCAAACTTCTGCTTCATATGCAAAAGTACATCCGTGCCGATGAAGCTGACTCCACTCGCAGAAAGACTAAGTGAGGGTTTAGTAGGAGGTCCGCCTGCATGGAGCCAAGCAGACCCTCTTACCCGAAGAAGCCCGAGGCATCGCACCAGCCAGATGATAGGCACCGGAGTCTCGCCCCCAGGAAAGATAAACTCACTCCTCTCCTTGCTCCTCCCTCTCATATTCTCATAGAAATCAAGGGTGAGCCATACTTCCAGCGCCCTCCCCCAATGAAGAAAGGAGCTCCCCATGACAAGAGCCGGTATTGCCGTTTCTACCAGGACTACGGCCACGACACCAAGAGTTGCTACAGTCTGAAGCGTGCCATCGAGGAACTCATCTAGAGGGGCTATATCAAAAAATATATCCAGAAGGGATCCCAGCTATTCCGGTGCTGATGGGGCCTCCGCCTGCTCAGGCCAATGTAGACAACGCCCCAACAGAGAAGACTGTAGGAATGGTTTATTGGGGGGTAGGCTCTACATCCAAAAGGCCAAGGGGAGACGGAGGCTTAGAAGATGTAATCCCCTTCCCTAGAGGGGAGTTAGTTGGGATAGATAATGTAAACAATGATGGTATCATCATTTCGATGATGATTACCAAGCACCCTGTAAAATGTATCCCAATTTACAGTGGAAGCTATCATTACCTATGACGCTTTCGTTCGGATGAAATTGTCTCCTAGCTATCTTCGACCGATGGTGGCACCTTGGATCAGTTTCACAGGAGACTCGGTAAGGGTAAAAGGCAAGATCACCCTCTCGGTTATAGTCGGGACATCACCATATCAAAGCATAGTCCTGATAAAGTTTCTGGTCGTCCGAGTGCCTTTGGCATACAATGCCATCCTCAGTCGACCCAGCCTGAATCTTCTTAACGCAGTTATCTCCACTAAGTGGTTGCTCATCATTCCCAACCAGTAACAGGATTGGCAAGATGCGAGGGAAGACCAATCCGGTCCTGCCATGCTATCATACGGCTTCGAGCCCTCAAGAAGCGGCGGTCACACCGGCCCCAGAGGCACCGAATCCTAGGGAGCCCAATAAGGGAGGAGAGCAGGCTGAGTGACTACTAGCTTTTCCACTGGGAAACAACCCGATATAGATGGTGTAGGTTGGTGAACTTCTTTCTGCGGAGGATAGGGATCGCCTCCTAGCCTTCTTGCGGGCCAACTTGGACATCTTCGCCTGGTCAGCGTCGGTTATACCTAGCATTCCGTCGAAGGTGATTATCCACAAGCTTAACATCGACCCTAAGCATCACTCGATCCGCCAAAGAAAGAGAAGTTTTGCCCATGAGAGACAAAGAGCCATTGACAATGAAGTAAGCAAGTTGCTTGCCGTCGGCCACATCCGGGAAGCACACTACTCGGATTGGTTCGCCAACATGGTGATGGTCCGTAAGGCAAATGGGAGCTGGAGGATCTGCATCGACTTCACTGACCTTAATAAGGTGTGCCTGAAGGATAGCTTCTAACTGCCTTGGATTGACCAGTTGGTGGATTCCACATCCGGTCACGAACTTCTCAGCTTTATGGATGCTTTCTCCAGATACAACCAAATAAAGATGGATCTGGATGATGAAGAGCAAACTCCCTTTGTGACCGAGAAGAGCATCTACTGCTAAGATAATGCCTTTCGGCCTAAAGAATGCAGGGGCAACTTACTAGAGACTGATGAATAAGGTCTTCAAAGACCAACTGGGATGGAACATGGAGGTGTACGTGGACGACATGCTAACGAAGAGCGTCTGCGCCTTCGACCATGTCTCTGATCTGGAGAAGAGCTTCAACAATCTCCACCATTATCAAGTGAGGCTGAACCCACGGAAGTGCGCCTTTGGGGTCACGGCGGGAAAGTTTCTAGGCTTCATGGTGATGCAGCAAGAGATCAAAGTGAACCTGGAGAAGATCAATGCCATCCTCGACATGAGGCCGCCAGCTAGCAAGAAGGAGGTGCAATGGCTCATCGAGAGGATGGCAACCCTGAGCCATTTCCTCTCCAAGTCGGTTGAGAGGTGTCTACCCTTCTTCAAAGCCTTGCACAAGGTAAATAGGTTTGAGTGGACGGAAGACTACCAAAGAGCCTTTGAGGGACTGAAGGGGTTCTTGTCTACTCTATCGCAGCTGTCGAAGCTAAAGGACGGGGAGAGCCTTTATCTCTACCTCGCTGCCTCCTCGAAGGCCGTCAGCTCCATCCTAGCCGCCCCACTTCTCCAAGGCAGCCCTCAGTGGCTTCGCTTCTCTAAGGCGGCCCTCGGTAGCCTGCCCTCTCCAAAATCAGCCTATGCGTTGGCTATAGCACCGGCCTCCGCATCGACTCCCTAGCGGGTCGTGATGCCTACGTGGCTCCCCATGTGAGCCAAGCTCACCAATCACCTGACCCATGCGTCCAATAGGATCAGGCCCACCTGCCACCTGGCCCACGCGCTCGATGAAACCAGGCCCACCAACCACCTGACCCGTGTGACGGATGAGACCAAGCCCACCTACCACCTAACCCATATACTTGATGGGACCAGGCCTATCGACCACCTGGCTGATAGGACTAGGCCCACCAACCGTCTTTGAACTCACATAATCATCATGAGTTTAGCAGACATTCTCCACGGAACTCCACTTGGCTGATTCCTAGACAAAAACTAAGGTTCAATAAAAGGGTAAGAGGGATCCTTATTAAGGTAAGAGGAGGAACCACCAAGAACACACTCTTAGCACTAAGAAAACATTCCAATATCTGAGCCTTTTCCTTATGAGCTTTCTCAAGCTTACGGCTGTGGCTCCGATCGCTGACTTGCTCGTTGGAGCGGTCGCTGACTTGCTCGTTGGAGGGTCCCTGCCAGAATTTTTGGTCTCAGAACTTCTTGCAGGTCCTCTGGGAGGAAAGAGAGAGCTTCATCAGCACCTTCATGGACCCCTCCGATGATCATTTCTGGTGATCGGGCACCATCAAATACAATACATGTTTGCTCAAAATATCCACATCTTACTCCACTATTTTGAAAAAAAGGAGGCACGAATGGCGAATGCAGTTACAAGTCCGATCAGACTCTCTACTGGTTCATATTAAGATATGGATGCAAGCATTGCAAGGAGAGTGGATTGGTAGCCCCTGCAATCACCATTCGCACAATTTCATTTGTTGTCCCCTAGATTGATTTTGATAATTACAAAACAATTAAGACTAAGTTTATTATGAAAATTAAGATTAATGCAGGGATGTGCAAGTGTTGTACAGGTGAGCTTTATCAAGCAAAATTTTATTTATTACATGGAAGCTTGTTTTCTCTTATCTTGAATATAGCTAATTGATCCATTATTCCTTGGTTGATTGCATGACTATGTTAGCTACCTTCCTCCACTTGCTAGCTAACTTATTTTCCTCTCACAGTAAGCCTAGCCGATCCATGCTTGGGACAAGTTAGCTTGGGAGCTAACTTCTTCCCTCTCTTAGATAGCTAGCTGGCCTCATGAGCTAACTTCTTTCTTGCAGAATTTTTGTTGGCCGAATGGTTCTTGGAATCAGCTAGCTAGGCAGCTAGCTGATTAGCTTCATGAGTTGGCTTGATGTTCCTTAAAGCTAACTATTTTTCCTGCAGGTTTCCTTGGCCGAATGGTGTTTAAATATAGCTAGCTGGCAAGCTAGCTTCCCCCTTGGGCATTTTTTCATGAAAACTTGAATTGAGTTAGCTATCAAGCTAACTATTTTGTTCTTCCGTTACTCTTGGCTGAACGTTTTTGCAAAAGAGTTAGCTGAAAAGCTAACTCCTTTGGGGCGTTTTTCTCCCTTGGTCGATTGCATGATAAATCAAGTTAGCTTAACAGCTAACTACCTTTTCTTTTCTTACCTCCCACGTTGCATGAAATTTGAATAGAGTTAGCTAATAAGCTAACTACTTTTATCATGAATGAGTTTGCTTTTTATCTAGTTAGCTAACAAGCTATCTACTTTAACAACTCTTTTCTTCCCTGGGTGCATGATTTTGAATTGAGTTAGCTAGGAAGCTAACTACTTTTATCATGAAAGCTCTTTACTTTTTATCTAGCTAACTGGGGAGTTAACCACTTTATTCATTCCCTCTTCCAGCCGCATGAAAGTTTTTGAACTGAGTTAGCTCTAGAGCTAACTACTTTTCTATATGGCTGATTTCTTCATCTCCAAGCCGTGCACTCATCCAAGCAAGCTACCTCTAAAGCTAACTACTTTATCCTGAATGCATTGTTTAGCCGTGTGGATGATGGAAAGAGCTAACTCATTTGCTAGCTACTTTACTTCACCTTTATGGCTGATTTCTTCTTGACCGTGGAGTCTTGTTAGCTAGCTAACTAGCTTTAGTTACTTAGCCGCACGACTTCAAGGAGTTAGCTGGAAATTATGTCCAGCCAACCACCTCCCTCAAATATTAAATGCTCTCTCTCTCTTTTAATTATATTTCCATTTTCATGGTTACTGACATTTTCTTTTGGTGTTTGACATAGATCTTTCTTTGCCAAAGGATTAAATGCAATCAATGTTTAGGGAAATAAATTCAAATGGTTATATTTCTTCCCGTTTTTATTTTCCCGTTTTTATTTTCCTCAGTTTACCAATGTATCTAACGGACATTATTTTTGTTTTAGTTTAAATAGATGTGATCAAAGAAACATCTAGACGATTCTTGACAATTTTTGTTGATGAATCTTTGAAAATCTGAAAAAGAAAAAAAGAAAGAAAGAAATCAAAAGAGAGTGTTCATTGCATATTTTTCGGAGTGTTGAAAAGCAAGTTCTTGTGCATTGAAGTTGACAAATCTCAATCCTTGCTCAAGTCGTCCAGATCCGGTGAAGCATTCAAAAAGTCCCAGCTACCTCAGAGATCCACATTCTTTGCTACAGATTTGCTTCAAATTTGTAGCGTTTTCTTTGAATATTTGCTCAAGTTATGAGCTTTTTGTTATCTATTCTGAAATTCTTTGTAATAGGGTTAAAGATAACCCTAAGATTGTTGTTTGGCTTCCTTGTGCCGTTAAACAAGAGGACTAGCCAGGAAGGCTAGGGGTTTGGCTTCCTTCTACCGTTAAACAAGAGGACTAGCCGGGAAGGCTAGAGGTTTGGCTGCCTTGTGCCGTGAAACAAGAGGACTAGTCAGGAAGGCTAGAGGTTTGGCTGCCTTGTGCCGTGAAACAAGAGGACTAGCCGGGAAGGCTAGGGGTTTGGCTGTCTTATGCCATGAAACAAGAGACTAGCCGAGAAGGCTAGGGGTTGTAATCGTTGTGATACGATTAATAAAATTCTCAAATGGTTTTTGGGGAGTGGACGTAGGAGCCGAGTTTGGCACCGAACCACTATAAACCCTATTGTGTTTGTGATTGCTTATTTTGTGTAGTTTTGTTTCGTGCATTCCACTACACCGATGCAAACTAATTTTTTAACTAGTGATTAAGCACATATCTGCGCTAGTAATTAATTTTTAAGAAACCCAATTCACCCCCTTTTGGGTTGCTACATCTGGGCAACATCATTTTTACGGCATGTCTCACAACATTCGTTGACATTTTTATCTCCCGAAACAACCCATTCAGCAGTTGCAGTCTTCACGGTGGCAGCCACTTGACGATGACATGGCTAACGATGGTAAATTGTATCAATGGATTAAAAATAAATTAAATCAAATTTAAAATACAATGAAAATAGATCAATTCGTATTCGAACTCATTTATTAATCGGATCAAAAATTTTAATCTAAAACTAATCCATATATTACATAGATCACATAACACAATCCGTGTAACCCATTTAGCTTATATAATGTGTCTAATTCATATACCTATATAACATGCATAAAACCCATATTGCTCGTTTAACTTGTGTGGCATATTTAATATCAATTTTATTTATAAAATGATTATATATTAAAAATTATATAATTAAAGCATAAATAAAAAAATTATTTGATGACAAAAAAAGGAATAAGCACAAAATTATTACACAATCATATAGTCATCATCATAAAATAATAATTAATTAAAATAATTTTAAGTTAAATAACTAAGCATGGTGTGTAGGGTTACATGAATTAATTTATTTAATAATTAGATCAATTGCAGGTCAATTTTGGATTGGAAAGTCAACTCGTAACCCAATTTGTTTATTAATCAAGTTTAACGAGTCGATCTGGTTTGAATTTGAATCCATTTATGTTTAATCTGAACCTACTAACTTCATGTTATGTTCGAGTAGTATTCATGAATCGTGTCCAAAATTGCTACATCTAGGCGGAACTAGTCTAGTATCTCTGCTTAGCTTTGACTGACAACAAGTGAACACCCTTTTTGCTACTATCTTTGTGATTCATTCTAATGTGCAATCACACCCTACATACATTGATAAAGCTATAATAGATTACCTCTTAACTGCTAACGGGATAACTTGTATTAGATTATATCCCAATCTAATATGATTTTATATTTAGGTATTGATTTTGTATTTAGACACAACTCATTTACTAATTAGATTAAGTTAAGTTAGGTTTATAGAAAAAACTTTAGACCAAACGAATTGATGGGGCCAGTTGACCTCATGAGCAACGGCGACCGCATCTAGACTCGGCCCTAGTAGGTCCTATGCGGCCATCCTGGGTGGCCTTCCTAGGCGGCCCCACTCTAGGCAACCTTTCTAGGAGATCTTCTTAGACAGCTCCAGCAATTTCTAGGCAGCCTCATCCCAGGCGGCCTGCCGTGACGACCTTGGTCTCTTACGGCTAGATCCAAACAATCGATTACCCGCGGATGAAGACGAGCTATGGTCCACCAAGGCCTGGGTCAGTGAAAGAGATCATGAAATCAAAGGGCCAAGGAGGATGTTATAGACATCATCTATACCCACCACAACACAAGGCTATTAATTAATTAAGGCCGGCAATAAATAGCTTTTGATGGCTCTCGCAAGAAAAAGAGGGAGAGAAAGGTCCATCTCAGCAAGCTCCCCATCTCCCTCTCTCACTCTCTCTCTCTCTGTGCTACATCCCCATAAATGAACCAAGCCCAGGACCTTCCGCGACCTCAATTCCATAGTTCCCAACTCCGGACGACCGCGAGAGGATGAACCAAAGATCAAGGAGGGGGAGAGTTTCCTGGCCGTCCCGACTTTCCGCTCTGGACCCCCACGGCTTCGGACTTCTTCCCAACAACTCCCGAGGTCACTCGTCCCAGGCCCTCCACTCCAGCTCTATGGGCAATCTTAGCTCCACATCTTCCGGCCACGGGCGGCTCCAATCTCTTCCCCGGCTACAACACCGACTAGCACTGACTCTTGCCTCCGTTCCCTGCCTTGAATCCGTACGGAGGCTCCCGAGTCTAAGTTGAAGCTCCTGATACTAGCTCCCCGGTCTCCCTAGGCGGCCTCCCCAAGTCGACCTCCTCTAGGCGGACTCTTAAGTCGGTCTCCCAAGCCAGGCCCTCTTTCTAGTTCAGCCACAACCGGATCCCAGCCGCCTCCAACTCTCCACTCTAGGCGGCTGACTCCCAGTTCCCTGCTCTACCACATGGCTTCCCGACTGGTGCAGAGGACCGGTTCCCAGGGTCATAACTCCCCATAAAGGTTAAGACAGAGAAACCAGCAAGGAGGCAAGGAAGAGGGTGCACATCTGCCCGAAGTCTCATATGAACAATGTAATCCCTCAAGAGCCCTTGGGGACCTCACTGGAATCAAGAAACATTGCTATGGGAAGTATGGGAAGGAGTGGAATAGTCCGAGCTCCATCACTCGGCCACCTTCGATTCCAGACAGGTCCGACGGCCTTCAGCTCCCACTCTACGCCTTTGGCTCCCGGATGCCCTTTCTAGCGGTCATGTTGCACTCACTGGTTCAGCACATACATGAGGATGCCCATGGCAACATGGTAGGCAAGCGTAGGAGGTGGGGAGGCTTACATGCATAGGAATCTATATACACGGGGCTCACATGCCTTGCTCCACCATTGTCCGTATACGCATAGAAAATAGTACAGAATAATCAAGTGGCCACCCATCTCTGACGGACAGCGCCTGTAGCTCTAATATACCACTAAGAAGCAAGCAACACCATAAATATTTTAACAAGTGACAGCACCTTAATTCTCACAGACATCAGCCCTGATATTTCATCCACAAAAGTCATCATCCATCATGAGGCTGCACGTGACTCACTAGATGACAAGGCTCCAAACTTCTCAAGCAAGCCACATAGAGTCCAAAGATGAATAAATGGGTAAGAGGGACCCCCAATGAGGTAACCACAACAACACTCCTAAACGTTCATTCTCGCTTACAGAGAGCTCTGCTCTAAGACTTTCTCTCTCTTTCGAGCTTTCACTCACGACTGTTGCCCAGAGCATTGACTTGAACATCGAAGGGTTTCCACCAAAATCTTTGAATTTTAGGACTTTTTGCAGGCTCCCAGATGCGAGAAGCTTGCTGAAAGATCCCATGCTCACTAGAGAAGGTGACCAAACACTCACAAACGTTCGAAAAGGGTAATCTGGCAACAAAAGATTGGCGCACTAGGAAGGAAGGACGCATTGAAGGAAGGAGAGCTCTATCTCCATGAGCTATAAGCCTTTGTCCTCTCTAAGACAGCCATGGTAGTAACGCGCATGCCGAGGCCTCCGCTAGTTATACCGAGGGCATCCACATCGCACTGAGCAGCAAAAAGCTACCACCCTCTCTCCTCCTTCACCACTAGCTTTAGCTGCTCTACCTAACCAACTGGCAATTCTCAATCAATAAGTTCAAGCCTTGATTGCAACAGTTCATGAGCTATAGGAGTAACACTCGGTGGCCACTCAGCAGCAGCCCAAGCCTCTCACATCACCCGTGATAGTTGCACCAGTTAGCTAACAATCCACTCGCAGGAGATCTCCTCAAAGAGAGGCCCACCTTCATCATGCCTCACATAAGAACCACCATCGTGAAGCTTTCAAGAGACTGCGGTCTCCTGCCTTCTGCCCAAGTAGTCCCTTTCCCCGATGACGACATGGAAAGGGACCCAAGCGGAAGCATTATCAGTGGCATCATTCCTTCCCTTACTCATCTTTCGAGTTATGGGAAGGACTTTAATCATGAGATGAAGAGGCATTTGGATGAGCAACACTGGCAGCTGGAGGAGCTTAGTCAGAGGCTCAACAATCAACCTGTGGTGGACTACGACATTCATCCACCTCTCACTCATCGTATTATGGAATAGCCCATTCCTTCTAGGTTTCACCTTCCTCAGTTGATCTATTTGATGGCACCACGGATCCACTTGATTATCTGAAGAGCTACAAGGCTCTAATGTAAATTCAAGGGGCAACTAATACCCCTTTTATATGATCTTTCGGCCACCCTGCGGAAAGCTGCACGCGCTTGGTATTCTTGCCTACCTCTGCACAGCATCGACTCTTTCCGATAGTTGGAGATGGCTTTTTTGATGCACTTTGACACATGTCGAAGGATTTCTCTGGTGGCAGATACCTTGTTTTTCATCCAACAAAAGGAGGAAGAACCCCTAAAATATTTTGTGGCCCGTTTCAGGATGACTACCATGGAAGTTTATTACCTCAATGATGTTGTGGCCACTTTGGCCCTGAAGCAGGGACTTCGCCACTTTCGCTTCACTTATTCACTAGACAAGAAGCCTCCTAGCTCCTACGCCGAGCTCCTAAGTCGTGCACAAAAATATATTCGCACCGATGAAGCTACTTCACACGAAGGGCACTAAAGGAAAGATAGCCCTATGACACTAAAATTGCGAGCCTTCGCATGGTGGCATGCGCTCAGACTTCTACCAATTATGTAGTTATACTTAGAGGCATCCCTAGCGCATTAAGCAGTAAAAGCATCTTGACTTGAAGCCTCCTAAATGAAGGTATCATTGGCAGAATAATTCTCAGGATCGACGAACTTGAGACATTGTCCATGGCCGGTCACCTCGGAGATTTATGAGCATCCTAACTCCTAGTCACCTCAAGTATTTATGGGCATTTTAATTCTTAGTGGTGGTAAGCCGGGATGTACTAGTGCTATTAATAAAAGGTGGGAGATGGGGACAAGGGGCTTTAACTGTTGACTCCATCTTCCCCCCTCTCCCCTTCTCTCTTTCTCGCTACTGTACCCGAGAGCCAAACCGAGCCCGGGACCTCCTGTGGATTCTGTTCCTGCTGCTCTTGGATTTCGACACTGAAGGAGCCAAATTTCTTCAAAGAAAAAGCTCTTAAGCCTTTAATCGGCGTCAACATCAAACATGATGCAAAATCAAAAAGCTACGAAAGCTAAGTATACTACACTTTGAGAAAAAGTTTCTTTTCATTTCAACTTCTCAAACCCCTGGGCCGGCGCGAGAAACCCCCGTGGTAGTTTTTAAAAGGACCTCATGGCCTCGTGATCATAACGATACCCTCAGGCCGGCGCAAGAAACCCTCAAATTAGTTCAAATCCTATGGTCTCGGGGGCCCCGAGTCAACGCACGGGCCGGCTGTGAAACCCTCAAGACAGTTTTATTTCAGCCCCAAAAACCTTATATATGCCTCGGCGGTATCATTACAATCTCAATGATTTTATTGCAGCCTTAACGGCTCTATCAGCATCAGTGGATTTATCTTTGCCTCAGCGGCTAACGGTCAACGTTGGCTAATTAGAAGCCCCAAGTCAGCTCACCGCGGGAGAGATCAATCCCAGCTCATAGTTGACGAACACACACTTTTAGATCTTGCGGAGAGAATTACTGGCCGCCCTCATCCGTTTAAAGGTAATCAGCTTACCTCCAACGTAGCTTAGAGTTTTTTGAATAGGCAAAAGCCTGGCTCCAGAGGGCGTGCAGATGTCCACACAAGGCAACACAAAAAGAAAGGGATTTTTTTAGCTTGGCGGATGCAACGCCCACAAGCTCAAGGAGTGTGGGAGGCATATGATGGGGCCAGTTGACCCCATGGGCAACGACGACTGCATCTGGACTCGGACTAGGCGGCCATCCTAGGTGGCCTTTCTATGCGGCTCCACTCTAGGCAGCCTTTCTAGACGATCTTCCTAGATGGCTCCAACAATTTCTAGGCGGCCTCATACCATGTGGCCTCCCGTAATGGCCCTGGTCTCTTACAGCTGGATCCAAACATTCGCTTGCCCGCAGACGAAGACAAGCTACGGTCCATCAAGGCTTGGGTCAGTGAAAGAGATCATGAAATCAAAGGGTCAAGGAGGATGTTGCAGACATCATCTGGACCAACCACAACACAAGGCTATTAATAATTAAGGCTGGCAATAAATAGCTTCTGATGGCTCTGACAAGAAAAAAAGGAGAGTGTTGAGGGGTAAAATCGTCATTGCATTAATATCCGTGCAAGGAGGCTAAGACCGACCTCCTTCTTTCATCTCCCCCGAGCTTCCAGTAGCTCGCCTCTCCTGGGCTCCCATAGCTCGGCTTCCCCGAGCTTCCATAGCTCGGCTCTCCCGAGCTCCCATAGCTCGGCCTCCCCGAGCTTCCCTAGCTCGGCTTCCCTGAGCTTTCGTAGCTCGCCTCTCCCGAGCTTTCATAGCTCGGCTTCCCCGAGCTCCCATAGCTCGGCTTCCCCGAGCTTCCATAGCTCGACTCTCCCGAGCTTCCGTAGCTCGATTCTCCCGAGCTCCCATAGCTCAGCCCTCCTGAACTTCCTGTGGCTCGATTCCCCCAAGCCTCCATGGCCTGGCTCCACTGAGTCACTCACGATCCGATACTCACCTCCGCGGAACCTGACACGGGAGAGCCTAAGCCTACTGTAACAACCCCCTAGGCAAGGAATCATGTTGAGAGGTGGTCTAGAACCCATCGAGGCTACCCGAGACCTACACACCTACCAGATCTCAAGCCATCAAGGAGCTCTCCTAGCCGTCGATCACCTAACAGACAGGATGTGGATCCCAACAGCCCCACAACGGCCTGATTCGATCCACCTCCGTATCCTAACAACCTCTGAACCTTCCAGAAGGCGCTCAAGATACAGGTGACAGCCTATAAATACCACGCTGGCAGATTCCCCCAGATACGTGCATGCTCACACCCTCACTCCCACTCTCCTTCTCTCCTGCTGCTCGTCGGTGCTCTCACCTCCCAGAGCTTCCGATTGGCCGCCCCCGGAGAGACTCCCCGGAGGGATCTACCTCCCCATTTTCTGATTGATCGCCGATTTTCTCTCCACTGACTTGAGCGTCGGAGGGTCTTCCGCGGAGGGCCACCCCCAACGCCTCCCGCGCGAGGACTTGTGTGCAGGTCCACCCTCCTGGAGATCGATCGCGCCCGAGTCGGAGGACGAATCCCGGCGGCAACAGATTGGCACTAGAGGAAGGGCCTCAAGTCCATTAAAACTTGAAGAAAGGAGACAAGGATCCTAATCTGGAGTAGAACCTCTCTAATAGTCAATCGGAGAAGAGCAACCTCTGAAGCTCAAGATCAGGTCGCTTCCCAGAGGCCTGATCCGACGAGCGGTGTAGCGCCGCAACCACCGCCAGTCGAAACCCCGTCCCCGCCTGCCATCCCGGTGACCCAGGACCAGTTTGCCTCGCTGGTCCAACAAGTTCAGACTCTGACCCACCTGGTCCAGGAGCGCCTTACGGCTCCTCCCGCTCTGCACTTTTATAAGGGAGCAGCGATTCCTTCTTCGCCGGCAACTTCCTCCTCCAGTCCGCGCAAATCCGTGGACCCCACACATCGACCTAGAGGGGACAAGCCAGTCCTACGAGGCGGTCATGACAGAGATCCTCCCAGATCTCGGTGAGCCTGGTCTCTCTCTCCGGTGACCTCCCACCATGATTCGACGCCGTCCCTGCGATCTTCTCGCCCAGCTCCGCACCAACCTTGACCTGGTGGAGGAGATCAGAGAAAAGGCCCGGATCAGAGTGGCTGCATATCAACAAAGGGTGGCCCGTTACCACGCCTCCAGAGTCAAGGAAAAGCCTTCCTGCATGGCGACCTTGTTCTTCGAAAAGCCTCTGTTTCCAAACCGCTGGAACAAGGAAAGCTGGCGCCGAACTGGGAAGGCCCGTACCAGGTAGCGGAGACCATTGGATCGGGAACCTACAAGCTACAAGATTTGAATGGGAAATCCATCCCCGGACGTGGAACTCGGACAATCTCCGTAAATATTATCAATAGGGTACGTCCTCTCCAAGTCCATTTCATATGCCTCATTATACCTTCCTGTGGACACATTTTTTCATAATTTGCAACGTAAATCATTATGTACTACATTCTAAAAGATTGCGAAAAGGAATAGATGCTGCTTACCAATCCTCAGCACGACCGAGCTACTTGTCTGAACAGGAAATCTCTGAACCTTGGCAGGGCCAAGTAAAATATTCTCCGAACCTCGGCTGGGCCGAGCAACAAATTCTCCAAACCTTGGCAGGGCCAAGTAAAATATTCTCCGAACCTCGGCTGGGCCGAGCAACAAATTCTCCGAACCTTAGCAGGGCCAAGTAAAATATTCTCCGAACCTCGGCTGGGCCGAGCGACAAATTCTTCGAACCTTGGCAGGGCCAAGTAAAATATTCTCCGAACCTTGGCTGGGCCGAGCGACAAATTCTCTGAACCTTGGCAGGGCCAAGTAAAAATTCTCCGAACCTCGGCTGGGCTGAGCGACAAATTCTCCGAACCTTGGCAGGGCCAAGTAAAAATTCTCCGAACCTCGGCTGGGCCGAGCGACAAATTCTTCGAACCTTGGCAGGGCCAAGTAAAATATTCTCCAAACCTCGGCTGGGCCGAGCGACAAATTCTTCGAACCTTGGCAGGGCCAAGTAAAAATTCTCCGAACCTCGGATGGGCCGAGCGACAAATTCTCCGAACCTTGGCAGGGCCAAGTAAAAATTCTCCGAACCTCGGCTAGGCCGAGCGACAAATTCTCCGAACCTTGGGAGGGCCAAGTAAAATATTCTCCGAACCTCGGCTGGGCCGAGCAACAAATTCTCCAAACCTTGGCAGGGCCAAGTAAAATATTCTCCAAACCTCGGCTGGGCCGAGCGACAAATTCTTTGAACCCTGGCATGGCCAAGTAAAATATTCTCTGAACCTCGGCTGGGCCGAGCAACAAATTCTCCGAACCTTGGCAGGGCCAAGTAAAATATTCTCCAAACCTCGGCTGGGTCAAGTAACCAATTCGGGCTAAAATACCAGCGGAAAACCGAAGTACGCAGGCCCCGGTTAAAGCCGAAGGACTTCCCAATAGTCCCCAAAACTTCGGCCATTTTGAAAAGAGGCACGCTGAGTGAAAACCATCAATGCGCACAAAGAATGTGCCTCCGGCAAACCCCTGAGGGGTTCAATAAGCCCCGCGTAATCGGCCAAGAGCCCCAAGCAAAGCCAGGGAATTCCCCTCTGCTACTAAAATCTTTGGGCAACGCCCCTATAACCCGTCGAACAAAGCGTCTATCTCAGCGCGTGAACCAGTGGAGCCACCCAGGCTCCCCAACTATTATGCGAATGGCATTTTTTGGAGCTAAAAACCCGTGAGACAGGAAGATTATCCAAACCACTTTCATTGATTGGGGAAAGGGAGTACAGAAAGAAACAGAAAAAAAAAACAAGAAGCAAAGCAGGCCACAACTATGGTTCGGCGTCGCTCCCGGACGCCAGCAGGTCCTCCAGGCGTTCGGTGAGGTCAGCGACCTGCTGGCGGAGCGACACAATCTCCTCCCTCTGCCGGTCCGCCACCCGGCGCAGGGCCTCCGTCTCCCTCGTAGAGTTGTCCACGTACTCCTCGACGACCCTCACGAGCCGCTGTTGGCTCGCAAGGGTCAAGGCCAAGCCCAACCCATCAACAGTAACCGTGGGACGACCACTCGGCGGGCGAAGCAAATCCTTGATTAACGCATATAACTCCTCAGATGATCGTCCTCCTTGGGAGTCCATGGCCGAATGATACTTCAAAGCTTAAAATGAGGGATGGCTAAGGCCAACATCCCTCGGTCATATTTATACTTGCCAGGCGAGTATCTCGATCGGTCGCACCATAGCCACCGACCTACGAGAACTCACCACATATCATCGCTTTATTGCCTGTGGAATCCGAAGGGCCGTGCCCCATCCCGAGAGAGATCGGTAAACACGTATGGATTATTCGAGAACCCCCCTGAACAGAGCATTGCCCGATCTGCCGGCTCCCCACCATAAATGCTCCCGACACTTCCCCAAGCTCTTTTAAAGCTGGCCCCCTTTTCGAGAAACGCAAAAAAGAAAGAAATCCGGTGCCTAGTGGTGACTCATCCCCTCGGGAGGGATAATGTCATAAATGAAGAGCGTGACCATATACCGCCCATCCTGATGCCCCTCACCAAGCACCGCAGGATCTAACCCTACGGCTCATAATGGCAACTAAGTCATTTCTCCGAGCCCCAAATCTCCAAACCTCGGCTGGACCGAGCTACAAATTCTCCGAACCTTGGCAGGGCCAAGTAAAAAATTCTTTGAACCTCGGCTGGGCCGAGCTACAAATTCTTCGAACCTTGGCAGGGCCAAGTAAAAAATTCTCCGAACCTCGGCTGGGCCGAGCTACAAGTTCTCCGAACCTTGGCAAGGCCAAGTAAAATGTTCTCCGAACCTTGGCTGGGCCGAGCTACAAGTTCTCCGAGCCTTGGCAGGGCCAAGTAAAACTCCTCCGAACCTCGGCTGGGCCGAGCTACAAACTCTCCGAACCTTGGCAGGGCCAGGTAAAATTTCTCCGAAACTCAGCTGGGCCGAGCTATGAAATCTTCGAACCTTGGCAGGGCCAATTAAAATATTCTCCGAACCTCGGCTGGCCGAGCTACGAATTCTCTGGACCTCGGCAAGGCCGAGCCGCGAACATTCGAGTGAGACATAAAATCACCGAACTTTGAACCAAGATAAGGAGCGTGTTCCGCCGAACAATCTCCGGACCGCCGCTTGCGAACCTCGACTAGTTCAGATAGCACGGGATCCTCGCCCAAGAGCGAACGGGACGCCTTTGTACCCCACTACCAACGACAATAAGCTTGGCACAGAAGAAATAGAGGTTGAGAAACAGAATAGAACTCTCTTTATTGCCATCAAAACCGGTTACAAATGCCTGAAAGGCGTTACAAGAGTATTGAGATGCATAAAATAAAGACAAGTACAAAACTTGGACAACTGCTCCAAAGCAGATCTGGGCAACTATGGTGCTCCGGCGTCTGGACTGCCGAACCAGATAAGCCGCATCCAGTCAGCTCGAGCCGATAATGGTCGGGCGACATGGACCAATAGTTGCGGCCAGCTTCAGTCAATAATGATATCTCGGTGACCCAACCGAGATATCAGGGTGGCCATCCCAGACCATCCAATCGAGGGACCCTCCGGCGAGCAGGCAGGAAGCCAGTGAACCCCAGCGTCGGAACGCTTTCCCAAACCGAGTGTGCACCGCCCTACCTTGCCAAGGCTCAAGGACAAGGTGTCGGCGGGCGGCACGCTTTCACCCCCTCCCCATGTGGCAAAAGATTCCCCAAGCGGGCGAGCCCAGGAATCCAAATCGCGGGAGGAGGAGAAGTTCAAGCGAGTCATGGGGAGTCCGCATGCACTTCCTACCATACGTCCCCGAAGGAGAACCACAAAGGTCACACCAGAAGAGCATGTGTGCACTCTCCGTGTGATCTCTGCGCCCCACCCCAGGCGTCCGGAACCGCCTCGACAAACGCCGTATTAATCGGGATTCGCAACGTGGCGTATTCCCAACCGTCACTCTTGGAGGAGCCTTACCCACGAAGGCACGATGACCCTGCTGCATTAATTAGAGCATCATTGCACGGGCTGTCTAAACCAAATCGCTCCATCCAAAACGTGCCACTTGGACTTATACTCCCTATGCCCGAACCTACGCTTCGAACTAGGGAGTGGAGGGCATGTGCTGAGGGGTAAAATCGTCATTGCATTAATATCCGTGCAAGAAGGCTAAGACCGACCTCCTCCTTTCATCTCCCCCGAGCTTCCAGTAGCTCGCCTCTCCCAGGCTCCCATAGCTCGACTTTCCCGAGCTTCCATAGCTCGGCTCTCCCGAGCTCCCATAGCTCGGCCTCCCGAGCTTCCCTAGCTCAGCTTCCCCGAGCTTCCGTAGCTCGCCTCTCCCGAGCTTCCGTAGCTCGGCTTTCCCGAGCTTCCATAGCTCGGCTCTCCCGAGCTTCCATAGCTCGATTCTCCCGAGCTCCCATAGCTTCGGCCTCCCGAACTTCCTGTGGCTTGATTCCCCCGAGTCTCCATGGCCTGGCTCCACTGAGTCACTCACGATCCAATACTCACCTCCGCGGAACCTGACGCGGGAGAGCCTAAGCCTACTGTAACAACCCCCTAGGCAAGGAATCATGTTGAGAGATGGTCAAGAACCCATCGAGGCTACCCGAGACCTACACACCTACCAGATCTCAAGCCATCAGGGAGCTCTCCTAGCCGTCGATCCCCTAACAGACAGGATGTGGATCCCAACAGCCCCACAACGGCCTGATTCAATCCGCCTCCGTATCCTAACAACCTCTGAACCTTCCAGAAGGTGCTCAAGATACAGGTGACAGCCTATAAATACCACACTGGCAGATTCCTCCAAGTACGCGCGCGCTCACACCCTCACTCCCACTCTCCTGCTCTCCTGCTGCTCGTCGGTGCTCTCACCTCCCAGAGCTTCCGATTGGTCGCCCCGGAGAGACTCTCCGGAGGGATCCACCTCCCCATTTTTGATTGATTGCCGATTTCCTCCCCACTGACTTGAGCATCGAAGGGTCTTCCGCGGAGGGCCACCCCCAATGCCTCCCGTGCGAGGACTTATGTGTAGGTCCGCCCCCCTAGAGATCGACCGCGCCCGAGTCGGAGGACGGATCCTAGCGGCAACAGAGAGAAAGGTCCATCTCAGCAAGCTCCCCATCTCCCTCTCTCACTCTCTCTATGCTACATCCCTATAAATGAACCAAGCCCAGGACCTTCTGTGACCTCGATTCCATAGCTCCCAACTCCGAACGACCGGGAGAGGTTGAACCAGAGATAGAGGAGGGGGAGAGTTTCCTGGCCGTCCCGGCTTTCCGCTCCGGACCCCAACGGCTTTGTCTTCTTCCCAATAACTCCCAAGATCGCTCATCCCAAGCTCTCCGCTCCGGCTCCATGGGCGATCCTGGCTCCACATCTCCCGGCCACGGGCAGCTCCAATCTCTTCCTCGGCTATAGCACCAACTCTCGCCTCCATCCCCTGCCTTGAATTTGTATGGAGGCTCCCTAGTCCAAGCGGAAGCTCCTGATACTAACTTCCTGGTCTCCCTAGGCAGCCTCCCCAAGTCAGCCTTCTCTAGGTGGACTCTCAATTCGGTCTCCCAAGGCAAACCCTGTTCCTAGTTCAGCCATGACTAGATCCAAGCGGCCTCCAATTCTCCACTCTAGGCGGCTGACTCCCGATTCCTTGCTCCGCCACATGGCTGCCCGGTCAGTGTAGAGGACCGGTTCCCAGGGGTCACAACTACCTATGGAGGCTGATGGGGCCAGTTGACCCCATGAAAAATAAAATTTTTTGGATGGCCCCAAAGGCCGACACCTCCAAGGCGTCCAAGACCGACGGCCCCAAAGGCCGACACCTCTAAGGCGTCCAAGATCGACGGCCCCAAAGGCCGACACCTTCAAGACCGATGGCTCCAAGACCGACGGCCCCAAAGGCCAACACCTCAAAGGCCGGCACCTCCAAGGCCGATGGCCCATTGGCCGACGGCTCCAAGGCCGACACCTCCAAGGCCGGCACCTCCAAGGCCGATAGCTCAAGGCCGACGGCCCCAAAGGCCGACACCTCCAAGACCGACGGCCCCAAAGGCCGACACCTGCAAGGCCGCCACCTCCAAGGCCGACGGCTCCAAAGGCCGACACCTCCAAGACCGACGGCCCCAAAGGCCGACACCTCCAAGACCAACGGCTCCAAGACCGATGGCCCCAAAGGCCGACACCTCCAAGGCCGCCACCTCCAAGGCCGACAGCCCCAAAGGCCGACA
Source organism: Calamus simplicifolius (assembly GCA_900491605.1). Classification (NCBI taxonomy): domain Eukaryota; kingdom Viridiplantae; phylum Streptophyta; class Magnoliopsida; order Arecales; family Arecaceae; genus Calamus; species Calamus simplicifolius. The sequence goes on from UESW01004044.1 coordinate 681,157, forward strand.
CCTCCAAGGCGTCCAAGACCGACGGCCCCAAAGGCCGACACCTCCATGACCGACACCTCCAAGACCGATGGCCCCAAAGGCCGACACCTTCAAGACCGACGTCTCCAAGCTAGCCGGCCCTGGCACTTCCCAGCCGGCCCCGACACTTCCCAGCCGGCCCCAGAATCTTCCTAGCCGCCCTCTACGTCTCCAAGCTAGGCGGCCCCAGCACTTCCCAGCCGACCCCGACATCTTCCTAGCTGGCCCCCTACGTCTCCAAGCTAGGCGGCCTCGGCACTTCCCAGCCGGCCCCGGTATCTTCCTAGCCGGCCCCTTACATCTCCAAGCTAGGTGGCCCCGGCACTTTCCAGCCGGCCCCGGCACCTCCCAGTCGGCCCCGGCACTCTCCTAGCCGGCCCTGGCGTCTCCAGTTCTGCCGAGTCGGCTAAGGCCATCCCCGGCCGGCCCGACTCGGCCCTGACGTCTCCAATTCCGCCGAGTCGGCCAAGGCCATCCCCGGCCGGCCCGACTCAGCCCCGACGTCTCCAGTTCTGCCGAGTCAGCCAAGGCCATCCCCGACCGGTCCGACTCGGCCTCGGCGTCTCCAGTTCCACCGAGTCAGCCAAGGCCATCCCCGGCCGGCCCGAGTCGGCCCCGGCGTCTCCAGTTCCGCCGAGTCAGCCAAGGCCACCCCTGGCCGGTGCGACTCGGCCCCGACATCTCCATGTCCATCGATTCAGCCCCGCCCCGGCCCCGCCTTGCCAGCGAGATTGGCCCCAGCCATCTCGGGTCGACCCGGCTCGACCCTGACAAGTCAGGATTTCCTAGTTCCCACCAGATCAGCCCTAGCGGTTCAAGAAACCGCCTCTCTAACGCATGCCACCTGACAGCGCCGGATCCAGCAACCCACTGGCAACGCTGATGATGGGACAGGACCCACCTACCCAACAACTAATGGGACGTAGCCCACCAACCAGCCCAGATTCATGCAAGGGCTCAATAGATATTCTGACTTCATGCAATCCCATGTGATCATGCCAGGGTCAACTCCTATAAAAAGGTGAATCCATCCAGTAAATAGCTATACGCGATAACCCCCAAAAATCACCATCTCAACTCTCAGAAAGGAATTCCTCCTCTCTGAGATCCCTCTTTTCACACTAAAAAGAGCTCTCTCGAGCTCCTTCTCTGCTGTGACCTCGGTTGCTAACTTGGGCATCGGATGGTCCCACCGGAGACCTCCCTCTAGTCCTGGGACTTTTCTGCAGGTAACCTGGTGAAGAAGAGCCTCCGTTTCCGACGTCCAGGAGAGGTGATCGAGCGTCATCAGATTGGTGCGCCAAGTAGGGGAGGTAAGAAAAAGTAGCGAACGTTCTACCTGCGCTACATCTCTCTCCCCCTCTTCTCTTCAAGAAGCCATGGTGGTGACTCGAGCCCAGGATGCCTCCGTTAGCTGCCCGGCGGGGCTTCCCCTACCAGTTAGGCAGCAGAAGGCCAATCCTCCTGTAGCTGACCCTTCGGTCACCCGCCCGCCGCCGGACGCCTCTGACCAAATAGCGAAGCATCTGGCGACCCTCTCCCAGCATGTCCAAGCCCTCACCGCCATGATCCACGGGCTCCAGCAACAACAATCTGTGGCCACTCAGCACCAAACCGCTCCCCCCGCCAGTCAGCAGTCGGTGAGGGGAGGCTCTCCTCGGCGAGAGGCTGGTCGGCGCGAGACCGGCTAACGCCCGGTTTCCCCTAGGAAGCCTCGCTGCGAGCCCCCCAAGCGGCCGCGGTCCCCTGACCACGGCCTCGACAAGTTCCCTCCCGAGCCTCGTCATCAGGAGGAGCCCAGGTGGAAGTCTAGACTCCCGTCTCCATTTTCTTTCTCCTCTTCTTCTTCCTCCTTCGAGCCATCTCGGAGGGCCCCGACAATCAGCCGCCAGGCGGAGGAACGCCCGGAGGAGTGCAACCGACGGCTAGATGAGCTCGCCAGGAAAATAAATCATCAGCCGGAGGAAGAGTTCGACCATCGTCCTCCGCTCTCCCGCCGCATCACGAAGGAGCCGGTTCCACCTCGGTTCCGTCTTCCCCAGCTGGACCCCTACGACGGTATTATCAGTAGCTTGCTGAATCTTTAATAAAGTATTATTCAGAATATCCTTGTTTTATCACGCTCTTGGGATGAGTATATTTTTTAGATAAAGACCGACTCCGCGTCGGCGACAAAGACCGACTCCGCGTTGGCACCAAAGACCGGCTCCGCGTCGGCGACAATGACCGGCTCCGCGTCGGCAACAAAGACCGGCTCTGCGTCAGCAGCAAAGATCGGCTCCGCGTCGGCAGCAAAGACTGGCTCCGCGTCGGCAGCAAAGACCGGCTCTGCTTTGGCAACACACTCTCAAGCCTATAATCGACGTCGACACCAAACACGATGCAAAGGCAAATAGCTACGAAAAAGCTAAGTATACTACACTTTAAGAAAAAAGTTTCTTTTCATTAGTGTCTGAATGCATTACAGGAAAACCACCAAAGACCGACTCCGCATCGGCAACAAAGACCGACTCCGCATCGGCAACAAAGACCGACTCCGCGTCGGCACCAAAGACCGGCTCCGCATCGGCACCTCGAGACCGGCTCCGTGTCGGCACCCTCAAGCTCAAGGCCTGCAGATTTCAATCAACAGAGTTTCCTGGGGGGTAGGTCATCAACTCAGCAGAAGGAGACCAATTTCTTTAAAGAAAAAATTCTCCAAGCTCTAATTCTCCGAACCTCGGCTGGGCCGAGTAACCATTCTCCGAACCTCGGCAGGGCTGAGCAACTAATCTTCGAACCTCGGCAGGGCCGAGCAACAATTCTCCGAACCTCGGCAGGGCCGAGCAAATATTCTATGAACCTCGGCAGGGCCGAGTAAATAATCTTCGAACCTCGGCAGGGCCGAGCAACAATTCTTCGAACCTCGGCTGGGCCGAGCAATTAATCTCCGAACCTCGGCAGAGCCGAGTAATAATCTCTGAACCTCTACAGGGCCGAGCAACAATTCTCCAAACCTCGGCAGGACCGAGCAATATTTTTCGAACCTCGGTAGGGCCGAGCAACAATTCTCCAAACCTCAGCAGGGCCGAGTAAATAATCTCCAAACCTTGGCAGGACTGAGCAATAATTCTCCGAACCTCGGCAGGGCCGAGCAAATAATCTCCGAACCTCGGCTAGGCCGAGCAACAAAATCTCCGAACCTCGACAGGGCCAAGCAACAAAATCTCCGAACCTTGGCAGGGCCAAGCAACTTATCCCCGAACCTAAACGGGACGCCACTCGGTCTGGCTAGCATATGCCTCTGAGTCGGTTCGAGTCCTAACAGTCCGTACCCGCTCGAGTCACCTCCCGAACCAGCACATAAACACCCGAGGCAATTTTATTTTAGCCCCCGACGGCTCTATTTCTACTTCGGCAATTTTGCCACGCCCTCAGCTAGCCAAAGAAGGCATGAAGACGTCCATACAAGGCAGCGCAAGAGGATAGGGGTTTCCCCACCTAGAAGGAATCATGGTTGAAGTTATAACATGAAAGAGCAGATGCCAAGGTAAAGTTCTACACTCCTCTCGCTTAGCTGATGCGGGGCACGCAAACTCAAGGAGTGTGGGGGGCATTTGATGGGGCCAGTTGACCCCATGAAAAATAAAATTTTTTGGAAGGCCCCAAAGGCCGACACCTCCAAGGTGTCCAAGACCGACGGCCCCAAAGGCCGACACCTCCAAGGCGTCCAAGACCGACGGCCCCAAAGGGCGACACATCCAAGACCGACGGCTCCAAGACCGATGGCCCCAAAGGCCGACACCTCCAAGGCCGGCACCTTCAAGGCCGATAGCTCCAAGGCCGACGGCCCCATTGGCCGACGGCTCCAAGGCCGACACCTCCAAGGCCGGAACCTCTAAGGCCGACAGCTCCAAGACCAAGGGCCCCAAAGGCCGACACCTCCATGGCCGATGGCCCCAAAGGCCAACACCTCCAAGACCGATGGCCCCAAAGGCCGACACCTCCAAGGCCGCCACCTCCAAGGCCAACGGCCCCAAAGGCCGACACCTCCAAGGCGTCCAAGACCGACAGCCTCAAAGGCCGACACCTCCAAGACTGACGGCTCCAAGACCAACGGCCCCAAAGGCCGACACCTCCAAGGCCACCACCTTCAAGGCCGACGGGCCCAAATGCCGACACCTCCAAGGCGTCCAAGACTGACGGCCACAAAGGCCGACACCTCCAAGGCGTCCAAGACTGACGGCCACAAAGGCCGACACCTCCAAGACCGACAGCTCCAAGACCGATGGCCCCAAAGGCTGACACCTCCAAGACTGACGTTTCCAAGCTAGGCGGCCCCGGCACTTCCCAGCCGGCCCTGGCATCTTCCTAGCCGGCCCCCTACGTCTCCAAGCTAGGCGGCCCCGGCACTTCCTAGCCGGCCCTGGCATCTTCCTAGCCGGCCCCCTACGTCTCCAAGCTAGGCGGCCTCGGCACTTCCAGCCGGCCCCGGCATCTTCCTAGCCGGCCCCCTACGTCTCCAAGCTAGGCAGCCCCAGCACTTCCCAGCCGGCCCCGGTACTTCCCAACCGGCCCCCTACGTCTCCAAGCTAGGCGGCCCCGGCACTTCCTAGCCGGCCCCGGCACCTCCCAGTCGGCCCCAGCACTCTCCTAGCCGGCCTCGGCATCTCCAGTTCCGCCGAGTCAGCCAAGGCCATCCCCGGCCAGCCCGACTCGGCCTCGGCATCTCCAGTTCCACCGAGTCGGCCAAGGCCATCCCCGGCCGGCCAGACTCGGCCTCGGCATCTCCAGTTCCACCGAGTCGGTCAAGGCCATCCCCGGCCGCCCCGACTCAGCCCCGGAATCTCTAGTTCCGTCGAGTCAGCCAAGGCCATCCCCGGCCGGCCCAACTCGGTCCCGGCGTCTCCAGTTCCGCTGAGTCGGCCAAGGCCATCCCCTGCCGGCCCGACTCGGCCCCGGCATCTCCAGTTCTGCCGAGTCGGCCAAGGCCACCCCTGGCCAGCGCGACTCAGCCCCGACACCTCCAAGTCCATCGATTCGGCCCCGCCCCGGCACTGCCTTGCCAGCGGGATTGGCCCCAGCCATCTCGGATCGACCCGGCTCGACCCTGACAAGTCGGGATTTTCCAGTTCCCACCAGATCAGCCCTAGCGGTTCAAGAAACCTCCTCTCTGATGTGCGCCACCTGACAGCGCCAGATCCAGCAACCCACTGGCAATGCTGGTGATGGGACAGGACCCACCTACCCAACAACTAATGGGACGTAGCCCACCAACCAGCCCAGATTCATGCAAGGGCTTAGCAGACATTCTGACTTTACGTAATCCCATGTGATCATGCCAGGGTCAACCCCTATAAAAAGGTGAATCCACCCAGTAAACAGGTATGCGCGATAACCCCCAAAAATCGCCATCTCAACTCTCAGAAAGGAATTCCTCCTCTCTGAGATCCCTCTTTCCACACCAAAAAGAGCTCTCTCGAGCTCCTTCTCTGCTGTGACCTCGGTTGCTAACTTGGGCATCGAAGGGTCCCACCGGAGACCTCCCTCCGGTCCTGGGACTTTTCTGCAGGTAACCTGGTGAAGAAGAGCCTCCGTTCCCGATGTCCAGAAGAAGTGATCGAGCGTGCGTCATCAGAGGCTGAGACAGAGAAACCAGCAAGGAGGCAAGGAAGAGGGTGCACATCTGCCCAAAGTCTCATGTGTACACCATAATCCCTCCAGAGCCCTTGGGGACCTCACTGGAATCAAGATACATTGCTATGGGAAGTATGGGAAGGAGTGGAATAGTCCGAGCTGTTAAAAAAATTATGCAGGAACATCTATTTTATTTATTATTATTATTATTATTATTATTATTTAAGTTTAAAACAGCAAAAATAATGATAAATTAATCAAATCAATTTATCTATCTACCTAAATCAGGAACTAACAGGATAATAGTGCATGTAAATGATATCAAAAAGTTAGAAAGCAAAACATAAAACTATTTTATGTTAATGATTTGATCATATCAAATTACAGTAAGATATTTTACCTTTGCAAATTGCTGGATAATTGAAGAGAAGAGCTCCTTAAGCCACACATACATATGGCCTCTATAGGTAGTTCACATTAGGGCTCTTTCTTGATCAAATCCTTCGGAGTGCAGCTCCTTAGTATCCACAAAGGCTGATCCCCTTCTTCTCCCTTTGGAGAGCAAAACGGACTTGTAGCCTAAGGAGAACAAGTAGAGGTAGAAGAGGAACCCTTTCTCAAACTACTCCTCATAATATCCCACACTAAGGTAGAAAATATTTTTCTAAGGTATAAAACCCCCAAAATTCTTCTCTCTCTACCACCTACAATAACCCTTATATAAAGGCTAGCATGAAGGGAACAGGTTTGGAAGGTAGAAGAAGGATTTGTGGAGAGTGGAAGAGGTTTGGAAGGTGGAGGAACTTTGGGAGAGGTTTTACATTTGGAAGGCGGAGGGACTTTAGGAGAGGGTTAAGGAGAAAACATTATTTAGCTTTAGGTGTTACAAATTAGTTCGAGGTTTAAATTTTGTATTCCAACCGAAATAGAATTAAATCTAAATTCTAAATTAAGACTTAAAAGAATTTCAAATTTAAACTCAAGATTAATTTCAACAAAAATTTGAATTTGAATTTGAAATTCAAATTCGGATGCAATAAAAGGTAAGAAAGAGTGCATGGTTAAGTCCAATCCAATTGGACCCCAAACCAAAAACATATTTAGCTTGACTCAATCATCGATCAGCCTTTAGATTAAGAAGAAAACCTCTATGGTGTGTGACCCCATAGGTTCGAACACTAAGCTGGTAGTACTAGAACATTTCTAACACCAATTGAAGTTGCCATCTAACAATGACACCCGACGTCCGGATAGGTCGAAGATTACAAAGCAATAATCTGAATCCTTTGGCATATGATTACCATATAATTCATTCCTTTGACCTTATAATGCTCAGGATGACGTAGGGTTTAACTGCCAACCCCTAATAAGCACATCCATAATATGCCTCAACTTTACAAGTCCTGTGACTCTTCACAAGAACTATCCTGGCCAAGGTTTTGCTAAGCTGAGACATAGCGAGACATTTACTCCAAACTATTTGAAGGGGTCAATCCCATCTTGATCCACCACTGCTCTATAAGTACTTGACTGTACCCAAATACCTTTCGTCACTAGATTAGAAATCTAGGTAGTCCCACACCAAAGCACAATGAGTTGCTTGCAAGCTACCATGGTGATCTCGGATTTGAGAGACATTTATATCCATATCCCTTCGCGAGCAACCCTTGGCAGAAGGGAGCTCCGCAGATGGGTCACGTTTAATGAAATATCATACATTTCATAGTATGCCATACTAGTGTCTCCATACTCCTTGGTCAAGAGGACAACTAACCTATATGACATACATCAACCTATACTTGATACTCTGTCATCCTATAACAATGTATCCTTTGGTTACAAATAGTTTTAAGAACTACTCGATATATCCTCTCTATATCGAATGCAAGGTAGTTCTAAGGACTTCATCACACAAGAGCTTTTTACAGAAAAATATAAATATGATAAACTACCAAAAAAATATTTTTATTTATAAAGTTCATATATAATTATAATGAGCATAACCATCTAACGATTGGCTTTGGGACACATTTCTCAACATGAGCTTCATCACTCGGCCACCTCCGATTCCAGATAGGTCCGACAGCCTTCAGCTCCCACTCTGTGCCTTTGGCTTCCGGCTGCCCCTTCTAGCGGCCACATTGCACTCACTGGTTCAGCGCATGCATGAGGATGCCCATGGCAATGTGGCAGGTAGGCATAGGAGGCAGGGAGGCTTACATGCATAGGAATCTATATACATGGGGCTCATATACCTGGCTCCACCATTGTCCGTACACGCATAGGAAAGGGTACAGAATAATCAAGTGGCCACTCACCTCCGATGGGACAGTGCCTGTAGCTCAGACATGCCACTAAGAAGCAAGCAACACCATAAATAATTTAACAAGTGGCAGCACCTTAAGTCTCATAGACATCAGCCCTGACATTCCATCCACAAAAATCATCATTCATCATGAGGCCCCAACCACTCAAATCAGATGAACCCCAAAAGTCATCATTCATCATGAGGTTCCACATGACTCACTAGATGATAAGTCTCCAAACTTCTCAAGCAAGCCACACATAGTCCAAAGATGAATAAAATGGATAAGAGGGACCCCCAATGAGGTAACCGCAATAATACTCCTAAACGCTCATTCTCGCTGCTCTAAGCCTCTCTCTCTCTTTCAAGCTTTCGCTCACGGCTGTTGCTCAGAGCACTGACTTGAGCATCGGAGGGTCTCTATCGGAATCTCCAGTCTCAAAAATATTTTGCAAGCCCCCAGACATGAGAAGCTCGTCAAAAGATCTCGAGCTCGCTGGAGAAGATGATCGGACACTCACAAATGTTCGAGGAGGGTGATCCGGCAACAAGTACAATACAAGTCCAATTAAAAAATCTAAAATGCTAAGATTTAGGAATTAAATCAAATCTTATTTGCATTCAAGTTCAACATCTAACTTTTTTTATAACTAAATCTATTGATTGACAATTAAACATAAATAAATCAAAAAAATAAGTAAAATTAAAAAGAGCTAACTTAAGCTTAAATTTTTATGTAAAAGCTTTTAATTCTATTCAAGTAATTAATTATTCTTAAGATATTTAAAATATTCACTAATATACTTAAAGATATTATAAATAAGAATCTATTAAAATAAATAAATAAATAATATAATTAAGTGAAAAATATGGGAAGAGATCAGGTTGTTAAAATGAAAAGAAAACATAGTTTAAATGAGAGGCCATTTAATAAATTAATAAAGATAATTGAAGTGAAAAAAAAAGATTTATATAATTAATATTTATGAGTCAGGTCAATTAAAAAAAATACAAGATCCAACTCAGGGTTTAAATGAATCTAATTTTAAAATCAAGCCCAATTTAGGTTTGAAAAAGTTTTTGTACATTGCTTTCGGTGCAGCAAATCCTATGTGTACTGCATCGCTTTTTTTTATTGGTTCACATGAATCCTACATGACTTAATGCGATGGCACGAAATGATATAGTAGGGATATCATCTTAAATTTTGATATGACGTATATTAATACCTATTTGGCTTTTTTTTTTGAAATTTGTGTATAGTGCATATTTTCTGAATGGGTGACGTAAATTTGTAACTACAATGTCATAAATTAACAATTAAAATATCGTAATTTTTTTTGGCTTTTTGAAAAGATGTCTTAATTTTATAACTATAATATCATAATTTTACAACTGTTGTGTCATCTTAAATTTTGACGTTATGTGCATTAATACTTTTTTTTAGAATCTATGTACAGACATGTTTTCTAAGTGGGTATTATAATTTCATAAATATGGTGTCGTAAATTTATAACTGAATGTCGTAATTTTTTTTAGCTTTCTTTATGAGTGTCCTAATTTTATAACTACGATGTCGTAATTTTACAACTGGTCTTAAATTTTAACGTGACTTGCATTAATACGCTTTTTTTTTAGAATTTATGTACATATACGTTATGAATAGGTATCGTAATTTTATAACTACAGTATCGTAAATTTACAAATGGATATCATAATTTTTTTTTTGCTTTCTGAATGGGTGTCGTAATTTTATAACTATGATGTCATAATTTTACAAGTAGGGTGTCATAATTTTTTTTTTTTCGTCGAGATATTGTAAAGTTGTTTTAACGCTTTTGAATGTGTGTCATAATTTTACAACTATAACTTTTTAATTTTACATATGGAGTATCTTAATATTTTTTTGAAAGGCAAGCTATCTCATTTCGTCCTATCAAAGATAGTATATCATTTATAAATTTGTAATCATGACCCCTGCGATCTCATCTTATCATGTTAAGTAATATAAAATAAATGTGAATCAATAAAAAAAAGATGATGTAATTCACGTAAAATTTGTTGAACTAGATGCGGTATACCAAGTCTTTCCTTTAGATTGGTTTTAAAGAACGGGTCGGGTGGGGTCTGGATCGGTCCACGAGTCTATCTTAGCCATTTGTACAGCCTCACTATAAAAGAGACTAAAATATCCCTTTGAACAGAAATTCTTTCCGAAACTTACCCATTCAAAGATAAATCTTATGATATATATATATATATATATCCTAGGCTATTCTTATGATACGCTTTGCCTTGCGAGCGTGATAACCTTGGATGCGGCCAATTTTCAACACGCAGACATTCAAGGCAGTATTGAGAGAAATTTAACGTTCCGTATGCGTAGGTCGTCGACATTTCTGACGCTCTTGAACAACCACTCCCAGATGATGATGGTGACGTGACATTACAAGTTAACGTTCCATTTCGGACGTACATGACAATGACGACGGAAAAGTCTTTGTGGCCCTTCAATGTACATAACGCACATCAAATATACAGTCAATATGAGCAATTTAACTGCACGTCTACGTCACTAAACGTGCAATGAATCAATGGATTATGACGTATAATACATGCGCAATAGTATGAGCATCCAGTTAAATCATATGATCGATGCATATTTTATGCATAAAAAATATATATATAAATTTTTTAACGATGATAACCTCTTAAATTTTTATCTTTTATAATTCATCATTTGCAACAACTCTCAACAAATTGATAGAGGACATAATAAGTAGAAAAATATAATTTTTATAAAAAATGCATTTTGCCATGCATTTGGTTGCGTACTTGAGTTTTTAATTATCTGCATGCCATCAAAAAGAAAAATCTAGCATCTTTTCAAAAGCCAAGAGCGTGAATTGTTGATTTTTTTCAAAAAAAAAAAAATTTCTCTTTTCCCTAGTTCCAACCAACTTTAGATTATCGTATTTCCCATAAAAAGACCATACATCACTGTTTAGATAGAACTTTCGGCCGAGCGCTTCCTCTCTTTATCTTCTGATCGAACATGCATCTAGATGCATATAGAAAATAGGCCAGGTATGCAAAAGATCAAAATCAAAATCCACCTAAAGAAAGTCTAAGGGCATACATTATTGATGGGGCCAGTTAACCCCATGGACAATAAAGACAATAATTTTTGGATGGCATCCTCTCAAGATAGCGATTTCGAGATAATTTCTTAGGCGGCCGCGGCGGCCTTCCTGGACGGCTTAATTCCTAGGCGGCCCCGCCCCGGCATCTCCAAGTCGGCCGAGTACGTTGGCCCCGACTTTCCTAAGTCGGTCCTGCTCGGCTCCGGCATCTCCAAGTCAACCAAATCAGCCTCGACTTCCCCAAGTCGGCCCTGCTCGGCCCCGGCACCTCCCAGTCGGTCAAGCTGGCCCCGACCATCCCTAGTCGGCCCCGATTTCCCCAAGTCGGCCTGTTCGACCCCGGTATCTTCAGGTCGGCTGAGTCGGCCCCGACTTCCCCAAGTCGGCCTCGCTCGGCCCCGGCACCTCCCAGTCGGTCGAGCCGGGCCCGACCATCCCTGGTCGGATCCGACTTTCCCAAGTCGGCCCTGCTCAGCCCCGACATCTTCAAGTCGGCCGAGTCGGCTCCGACTTTTCAAGTCGGCCCCGGCACCTCCCAGTCGGCCGAGTCGGCCCCGACTTTCCCAAGTCGGCCCCGACCATCCTTGGTCGGCCCCGTCTCATTTAAGTCGGTCCTCTCATTCAAGTTAGCCCTCTCATTCAAGTCAGCCCCCTCATTCAAGTCGGCACTCTCATTCAAGTCGGTCCCGCCTCATTCAAGTTGGCCCCACTTCGGCATCGTCCCGTCCCGGCCTCCTTCAAATCGGCCCCGCCTCATTCAAGTCGGCCCCGCCTCATTCAAGTCGGTCCTCTCATTCAAGTCAGCCCGGCCTCGGCATCGTCCCATCCCGACCTCCTCCAAATCGGCCCCGCCTCATTTAAGTCGGCCCTCTCATTCAAGTCGGCCTTCAGCCTGGCCCCGGCACCTCAGCTCAGCCACGAACGTCCCGTCCCGGCCTCCATATTCGTTTCGGCTTCTAGCTCCTTTCCGGTCATAGACATCTCGCCTCGGCCATGAATAGTGCTCGGCCATCTCAGCCTTGGCCATGAATAGTGCTCGACCACCTCGGCCTCGGCATTGTTATGAACGGTGCCATGCAAGCACTCTATAATCAACGCTCTTCAAGGGACAGCTGGCTTAACTCCCAACTCTTCTATCCTAGACGGATGTGTGGCTCGTGATGGTGATAAGACTCCACCACCTTTTATCTTTCTTCCCTGCAGCGGTCAAATCAAGTGGCCATCCACTCTGACGAAACTTGACCCACCACCAGCTGTAACCACCCACTTTGATGGGATTTAACCTGCAGCCCTGACATGCCAAAGGATGGAGCAAGCCCTGCCATCACCTTAAATGCTCTTACAAGTGGCAGCACCCCCAAGGCACCCCAAGCCTCATAGACATCAGCTCTGTCACTTCACCCATCAAAGTCATCATTATGAGGCCTCAACCACTCAAACCGGACAAACTCTAAGCATCTATAAAATGGGTAAGAGGGACCCCCGACTAGGGAACTGAACACAACTCAACTAAGAACTGATAACTCCGGTAACCACAAAAGAACGCACTCATTACACTCCTAAACGCTCATTCTTGCTCATAGAGAGCTCTTCTCTGAGCCTCTCTCTCTCTCTCTTCTTTTTCGAGCTTCCTCAAGCTCACGGCTGTTACCCAGAGCACTGACTTGAGCGTCGGAGGGTCTCCGTCAGAATCTCCGACCCTCGGGACTTTTTGCAGGCTCCCAAACGTGAGAGTCTCGCTGGAAGATCCCGGGCTCGCTGGAGAAGGCAATGGACGCTCGTGGATGTTCGAGGGGAGTGATCTGGCAGCATCAATTATAGTATAAATATGTATAAAATTTTTCTAAATATCTATATTCTTTTATATATGTATAAATCAAAATTTAAGTATATATAAAGAAAAATTAAGTATTTATAAAATAGTATAAGTGCATATAAGATAATTTCAAATATGTACATGCTTCAAATTTAAGTATGTATAGGATTTTAGGTGTATATAGAATGGTGTAGATACATACACGATTATTTCAATTGAGTACATGAATAAAACTCAAATATATACAGACAATAAAAGTTCGTGCAGGGTGTGTGTTGAGAAAGTGAGTGATTTTAATACTAATTTTTTAGCTTTATTTTTTTTAAGAAAGAAATATGCAAATGACCATATTCTTTGATAATTCAACCCTAACAAGATGATGATAGAAGAAATAGAAATTGATCATCTCCCTACCTCTCAAATAATAAAAAGAAGGGGAGAATGAATAAATGACTTAAAACATCTCGCTCTAAATTTTTTATATATCAAGGCACGTTGAATCATCTAAAACTAAAGAACCATTTGATTTAGGGTAGGTCAAAATGAATTGGTAGCCGGTAGAGAATTGACATTTGATCATCCTTGATCTATACTAAGTTGATACCAAAGCCTATATACAATTAAATAAAATTATAAACACTTAATTTTTGATCCTGTACACTCTTAAAATAATTCTGTACATACTTAAATCAGCTTGTACACACTTAAAGTAATCATGTACGTACTTAAATTTGAAGCATGTACATACTTGAAATAATTTTATGCATACTTATATCACTCTATATACATTAATTGCGCTTTCCTATACATACTTAAATTTTGAATCTATACACATTTAAAAGAATGCTATACACACTTATTCCATCATATACATATTTAGAAGAATCTTATACATATTTATAGCATCCTGTACTATATACTTAATCCTTCCCTATACATATTTAAATGTTAATCCCATTCATACTTAGGAAAATTTGTATGCTTGAATTTTAATACTGTACATACTTTAAAATAATTTTATATGCACTTATACCATATCCCATACAAACTCAGTCTTTCATTATATATATTTGAATTTTATTCATGTACATATTTAAAGGACTATTGTATGCATTTATACTATTATATATGCACTTAGTTTTTTTTAAAAAAAGATTACACAATTAGATTTTGAGTTTGTATACGACTTGTCTATTGCTGTATGTACTTCGTCCTCTCGCTTTTCGGGGTCAGAGAATAAGGTATCGGAGATTTGTATGCGAATAAGTAGTGGATTAACTTCCAAATTCATAGAAGAAAATGATAATTTATTAAGCAATAATTCCCAAACTACATGCACGCATAAGCTTGTGCACCGAATTGAAAAGAGCACGTAACGCTTAACGAGATCACCACGAGTTCGATCTTATGCGGACCGCGAAGTATACTTTGAGCCGACAGAAACAGAACCGGATCCGGCCCGGTAGCCGTTGTAAGACTCCGGGATTGGGTTGGAACTGCATCAGTGGATTCAAAAGAGAAGACAGGCTCGATCTCCGGACAGAGCTCGGCGATTGCGTTGTAGAGATCCAATAGCCGGAACATCTTCTCCGGCGAACGCTTCGATTTCGCCACCGATTCCGGGAAACGGAGGAATTGGACGGCAGCGTCTCTAGCGATGTCGGCGAAGCATGCCTCCCGGATGGAATCCGAGCCGGCGAAGACGTGGTCCAAGAGTATCCGATCGCCGGAGAAGAGCGTCTTCACGGCCACCCTGGATGCACCGAGCCAGGTACCGATTTTGGAGTCGAGTGACTCCCAGCCTAGCTTCCGGATCTGGGACGGGCTGAGCTTCTCGAAGCCTAGCCGGCAGAGGCTCTCGTCGACGATGGACTTGCGGAAGGTCTTGTAGATCCGGATGCATTCCTTGCCGTACCCTACCGAGATCATGGTCTTGGCGATTGAATGGAGATCGGCCATCGCGGCGGTGGCGGCACGATCGACCTCACCGATGGACTCCCCGGCTGCGCAGATGTCATCTTCCGATGACCCGCCGGTATCGTCTTCGACGTCGGAGACACTGGAGATAGACGACCGGGCGGAGACCGACTCGGGGTCGAGTTGGTCGCGGTTGGCGGAGAGGATCTGGTAGAACTCCTTCTCGAGGCGGCGCATGGCAGCCTGCATCAGAGTCTGGGCACAGACCAGCACGTTTGATCTCGACGCTGGGTTATTCCCCTGGCCCGAAACGAAATCGAGCATGACGCGCTGGAGGTCTGAGACGGTAAGAAGGAAGCGGCGGGCTTCGGCGCGGTCTTCGTAGAAGAGGGAGATGATTTTGGCGAAGGAGGAGGCTTCGGATATAAGAAATCTATTAACAATCTCCATAATATTGTATAGAATTAATAGATATGATCTTTATATTACCTTCAGTCATTGCTTACGATCTAAATCAGGATCTTAATCTTCCTCTCGATCTGAATCAGCTTCAGATCTACCTCTCGGGATCTTGATCTACCGCTTAGAGAACCTTGATTGAGTGCTTCCAATTAATGAGCTATCGTACATGATGGTGTATACCCTCAAGATATGCTCTTGATTAGGGACCCAATATCTCTGCTTCTTTCTTGTTTCTCTCGGTACGTAATGTGTTATCGAAAACCTTAGAAGGGTCTCTTATTTAAAGAAATTTTCTTAACTCCCTTCCACCGCCTACTCCCATCAAAGTAGGCATTTGGTTAAATTTTAAATTTCAAAAAGAGACATCGTTATCACTTATTAACTAGTCGATGGCTTTCGTTGAGAATTATCCGCAAACGATTAAGCTATATCGCAATAAAATAGGACCATCTACTAACACGGGATACTACATTCTCCCACTTGGTCCGCATATTTTATCTTAATCCACAATTCTCAACACTGAACAAGAAATCAAATACATGAATCATAGCGATAGGTCCTTTATAGTTGAGTATTATCTTCTATGTATTACAATGCATTCAATTTCTTTACCACTATTCCAAATATGACAACATAGCATAATGAATAAACCATATGTTTATTCAGAGTCCAAAAGAAAATTTTGTTATTTCTCGAAAGTAAATAATGTGTACACCTGAATGAGAAATAAACAAATAATTGAAATAAGAGTTTCTTTGTACAAATTATTATCCATGCAATTATATCATGGAACCAACTCCCATTTGTACCATATGATCCTTGAAGTTCTTAATTGGCATGCCTTTAGTCAAAGGATCAGCTATCATCAACTCAGTGCTAACATGTTCTATGACCACTTTGTTTTCTTTAATACGTTCTCTTATGGTTAAATACTTAATGTCGATATGTTTACTTCGACTACTACTCTTGTGGTTTTTAGCCAAAAATGCAGTAGCTGAATTGTCACGATACAGTTTAATTGGCCTAGCTATAGAGTCAACAATTCTAAGCCCTGAGATAAAACTCCTCAACCATACGCCTTGCAATGTAGCCTCAAAATAAGCAACGAACTCCGCTTCCATAGTAGAGGTAGTAGTCAAAGTCTGCTTTGCACTCCTCCATGATATGGCTCCACCAGCTAACATAAATATAAATCCTGATGTTGATTTCCGAGAATCAACGCAGCCAGCAAAGTCTGAATCTGAGTAGCCCTCTATCTCCAAATGATCAGTTCGTCTATACATGAGAATATAGTCCTTGGTCCCTTGAAGATACCTCATGAACTTTTTAGCAGCTCTCCAGTGGTCTAAACCTGGATTACTCTGATATATTCCCAACATTCCTACTGCAAATGCAATGTCAGGTCTTGTGCAAACCGGAGCATACATTAGGCTTCCAACAGCTGAAGCATATGGAATATTGTGTATCTGTTCCCGTTCAAGTTCATTTTTAGGGCACTGGTTCAAAGCGAACTTGTCACCCTTAACTATAGGTGCAACACTTGGTGAACAATTTTTCATCTGAAATCTCTCCAAGACTTTATTGATATAAGTTTCTTGAGACAATCCTAAAATGCCTCGAGATCTTTCTCTATGGATCTTAATGCCAATGACATAAGATGCCTCACTCATATCCTTCATATCAAAATTTTTGGAGAGAAATTGTTTCACCTCATATAGCAACCCTTTATCATTGGTTGCAAGTAGAATATCATCCACATATAGGACCAAGAAACAAATTTTGCTCCCACTAACCTTCTGGTATATACATTGATCCATGATGTTCTCTTCAAAACCAAAGGAAGAGATCACATCATGAAATTTTAAATACCACTGACGTGAGGCTTGTTTCAATCCATACATGGATTTCTTATGCTTGCAAACCAAATGCTCACTATCACCAGAGGAAAATCCTTCAGGCTGTTTCATGTAAACCTCTTCCTCTAGATCTCCATTAAGGAATGCGGTTTTCACATCCATTTGATGTAACTCAAAATCAAAATGAGCTACCAATGCCATAATTATTCGTGGAGAATCCTTTTTGGATACAGGAGAAAATGTCTCAGTGTAGTCGATTCCTTCCCTCTGAGTGAACCCTTTGGCAACGAGTCTTGCTTTATATCTCTCAATGTTGCCTTGTGAGTCTTTCTTTATTTTAAAGACCCATCTACATCCAATGGCTTTTACACCATCAAGCAACTCAACAAGATCCCAGACTCGATTAGATGTCATAGATTCCATCTCGTCCTTCATGGAATTGTACCACAAGTTTGATTCCTTAGAACTCATGGCTTGTGAAAATATTTCAGGATCATTTTCGGCTCCAATGTTATAGTCAGATTCATGTCGATACACTATATAATCACTAGGAATTGCTGATTTCTTTATTCTAGTTGATCTTCTCAATGTTGTGTCAATGACCTCTTGAGGAGTATCTTGCACAACTGATTGTTGTTGTTCAACAACATGATCTTCTAGATTATTATCAGCTTGTGAAATTTCATTGACTGGTTGTTGAGCACTTATATGAGTTTGAGGAGTGCTATAAATAACAACCAATCCCTCACTTAAAGTGGAAGCTGGAATATCTAAATGATCTTTCTCAGAAAAAGCCAAATACTGAGATTGATCACTCCCACTGATCAAGTCTTTCTCAAGAATTTTGCATTTCTTGATTCCACAATCCTAGTGCTGTGAGATGGACAATAAAATATATAACCCTTGGACTTCTCAGCATATCCAATAAAATATCCACTAATAGTCCTTGGTTCTAGTTTCTTTTCTTGTGGATTATTAACTCTTACTTCAGATAGGCATCCCAAACACATATATGTTGAAAACTTGGTTTCCAACCTTTAAATAACTCAAATGGCATTTTGGAAACGGCCTTGGTTGGAACCCGGTTTAATATATACGTAGCTGTTTTAAGAGCTTCAGTCCATAATGATTTAGGCCAGTTGGAGCTAACAATCATGCTCCTTACCATATCCAATAATGTTCGGTTTCTCCTTTCTGCTACACCGTTTTGGTCAGGAGACCCCGGCATGTTGTATTGTGCAACAATTTCATTTTCTTCAAGAAACCGAGCAAATGGACCAGGTGCTTGTCCATTCTCAGTGTATCTACCATAATATTCTCCACCTCTATCTGACCTCACGATCTTAATTTACTTGCCGCATTGTTTCTCTACTTCTGCTTTAAATATCTTAAAGGCATCTAATGCTTCATTCTTATTACGAAGCATGTAAAGATACATATATCGTGAATAGTCATCAATAAATGAGATGAAGTATCTCTGACCATACGAGTCCATATCTGGACTACAGATATCCGTATGTATGATCTTCAGTACTTCTGAACTTCTCTTGGCATCTTTTTGGATTTGTTGGTTTGCTTTCCCTTTATGCAGTCCAAACAAGTGCCAAAATCAGTAAAATCAAGAGTATCAAGTACTCCATCTTTTACTAATCTTTTAATTCTCTCAATGGAGATGTGACCTAATCTCCGATGCCACAAAATAGAGGAATTCTCATTCATAACATATCTTTTCATACCAGTTTGGTCGTGCATCACATTATAGGAGGTATTGTTTTTCAAATTAATTTGGAAAAGATTGTCGGACAATGTACCATTCCCAATAAGCTTAGATTTATAAAATAAATCAATAGAGCTTTTATTAAAATTAAAGGAATATCCTGCTGGTACAAGCCTTGACACTGAAATCAAATTTCTAGAGAAACTTGGAATATAAAATGTCTTTCCCAAATCCAAAAAAACCAGAATCTAAAATAAGTCTGCACGTCCCAATCGCTTCTACATGTGAACCCATCTTGTTTCCTGAATAGATGCTTTGATCACTTCCCAATGGTTTCCTTTGATTGCAAAAGCCTTCCGTGAACAAAAATCAGAACCGCAAACATGACGGAAAGAACAGTGGAAAACGGCCACGCTTAAAAGTCAGAAACCATAAAACCGCAAGCCTTTTTGATTGAAAGGAGGACTCTTAAACACCACACCACATCTTAAGTTCATATCTCATTTATGAATTTTCTTTAATTTAAATCATACAGTAGCCTTCCCTTTGGACTATCCCTATATGAGAGAATAGAGACCAAGAAATCCTACGAACAATAAAATAATAAGTTGTTCTAAAAGATTTAATTAGATCAAAAAATAATTAAATATGAAATGATGGAAATACTTACAATAAAAATAAGGCAGAGATATTAAAGCTCTATTAACAATCTACACAATATTGTATAGAATTAATAGATATGATCTTTATATTACCTCCAACCATTGCTTACGATCTACCTCTTGAAGATCTGAATCAGGATCTTGATCTTCCTCTCGATCTGAATCAGCTGGAGATCTACCTCTCGGGATCTTGATCTACCGCACATGATAGTGTATGCCCTCAGGATATGATCTATCGCACATGATGGTGTATGCCCTCAAGATATGCTCTTGATCAGCGACCCAATATCTCTGCTTCTTTTTGATTTTTTTATCGGTACTTAATGTGTTATCGAAAACCTTAGAAGGGTCTCTTATTTAAAGAGATTTCCTTTAACTCTCTTCCACCGCCTACTCCCATCAAAGTAGGCATTTGGTTAAATTTCAAATTTGACATCGTTATCACTTATTAACTAGTCGATGGCTTTCGTTGAGAATTATCCGCAAATGATTAAGCTATATCGCAATAAAATAGGACCATCTACCAACACGGGATACTATATTCGGATCCCACTTGGTGATGATGGCCTCCATGGCCATCAACTTGTCATCCATCATGGTGACGGTGGAGAAGCTCTTCTGCTGCTAAGGCGCAGGCGGAGCAGGGATGTGTCACGCCCTAGACCCAATATCGGGCTAGGGTGACAACCCGCCGCGTGCCGGGCACGCAAGGCGTCAACATATTTTTCAACATAAAGCACCATTATAAATAAAAACCAAGTTAAATACATTAATAAAAGTTTTGGGCTAACACCCTTACACACCACAATAATAAAGTCTGGGCATCAAGCCCTACACATATGTAATATTGGGGCTACAACAAAATAATGGTCTTGTTTTATTTAATATAAGATCCATCACCCCACCAATCCATCTTCAACCTTGTGGCTCTGATAAAAACATTGTAAGAATTTTGTAAGCTTACACTCAGTAAGTAAACCATGTTATACAGTCAAATCATAGCATAACAGTCAATAAGCACATAATAATTTGCATGCTTAAACACTCCACAAATACTCAAACATGCAATGTAAGTAAACCCACTGTTTATACTCTCAATGGTAACTGTAAATGTGACCCACGGCCCTGTAATATCTCAATAGTGTACCAACAAGCATCCCCCCTACTGAAAGGGTCGAAATACCATAGTGTACCAACAAGTATCCCCCTACTGAAAGGGTCGAAATACCATAGTGTACCAACAAGTATCCCCCCTACTGAAAGGGTCGAAATACCATAGTGTACCAACAAGTATCCCCCCTACTGAAAGGGTCGAAATACTATAGTGTACCAACAAGCAGAACACGTCCTCTAGACGTGTGCGTGGTATGACATGATAAAGGAGAACCGCGGCGACACGTAACAGTACCTCACATCACATGCACTCATCATATCAATAACAACTCAATATTGCATATACAGTGGATTATACCTACTGAACAATTGCATGTGATATATCACATCAATGTCATAATAACTGCATCTCTCATGCATAGCATTCACATATGAAATCATAGCACATAAACAGCCATGTATTCATAACATACATCTACTTACAATTTAGCCAATGACAATTCTTCACATCACAATTCACAATTTAAACATTCATGAATCAATTATTAAATACTGATAACTGGCTTACTTACCTCAGTACGCAATCCAACAGGTATAAATCAGCTATTCGGATGTCTGAGCACCTACGGAATCATTACATAATTAATTTATTAGAATATGAATGTTAAAATGACCCTTAGGATTTCTACTCAAACTATTTCACGGGCCCTACTTTGGGCTCGAATATCTCCCACTATACATACCCAAATGGGAAAGTAAAAATACCCCATGAAACTAGAATTCACCCAGATTCTAGCCATATAAATTTTTCTAATCCCGATCCATTACAGGGCCCAAAAATTAGCCCAAAATTGGCTCACAGCACGGCCCAAAAGGCCTAAACCGGCCGGCCCAGCCGGCCCGGTTCAATCCTTATCCCTCCCGATCCCCTGTTTCACCGAACAGGGACGGGCACATAGCCGGCGGCCGGGGCCGCTGCCGACCAAATTGAGGGTGGCCCGGCCGCCGGTGGCCAGGCCAGAGCCGGCCGCCGCCGCGGCCGGCCGCCAAACCCCTTCCCTCTCCCTTAATTTCTCTCAGCATCATCAACTCACCCGCGCGGCACAGAGCTGTGCCGGCGGCTCGGCCAGCTGCCTTGGCCGGCCGGACCTCCACCGGATGCACGCCCGGCACCGGTGGAGGCGACAGGCTAACGCTTGGGCCCGGCGAGGCGGCACGCCGCCGGGCCCAAACCAACCGGCGGAAGTTCGGCTTCCTCCACCGCACGAGAGGAGGGCCAATTGGCCCTCTCTCTCCTCTCTCTCTCCACCACCACCCCGCCGGATGCCTCCCCCGGCGCCGGCGGAGTCGTCGGCCAAGTCTCAGGCCCGGCGAGGCGGCGAGCACGCCGCCGGGCCTGAACCAAGGGATCGACCGGCTCTTGCACTGTGCCTCCCGAGCTCTCTCTCTGTCTCTCTCTGTGTCTCTCTTCCTCACGCTGTCTCTCTCTCTCCCGCTCTCTCTCTCTCTATGTGGATCTGGGAATTTACCTGATGGGATGAAGTGCGCCAGCGTGAAGGAAGAAGTCCTTCTCCTCCCTATTTATTCACCTGTGCAGCGCCTTGGATCGGAGGTTTCCCGGAAGAC
Source organism: Calamus simplicifolius (assembly GCA_900491605.1). Lineage (NCBI taxonomy): Eukaryota > Viridiplantae > Streptophyta > Magnoliopsida > Arecales > Arecaceae > Calamus > Calamus simplicifolius. The sequence goes on from UESW01004044.1 coordinate 703,408, forward strand.
TAAGCGCTTCGCTTAGAGCGAAGCGTTAGTCTGGGGAACCCAAAGGTCAGGAGCTTGGTTCATCTGAACCAAGCCTGGTTCATCTGAACCAAATCTGGTTCGTTTGAACCGGGTATTACATCCTCCCCTCCTTATAAAAATTTCGGCCTCGAAATTGGTATACTATAAATCTCAAAAGTCAACAATCTTAAATAGATAATTACCTTCAATTAATTATGGATACTTCGATTTAATTTCATCTCTTCCTCAAGCTCCCAAATAGCCTCCCTCTCAGAGTGATTAATCCACTGAACTTTGACATAAGGGATGGTATGCCGCCTTAGAATCTGATCCTTGCGGTCCACGATACGCACAGGATGTTTCTCATATGATAAATCTTTCCTCAATTGAATAGGCTCATAAGCTATAACATGACTGGGGTCTGAAACATACTTTCTCAGCATAGATACATGGAATACATTGTGAACACCAGATAAGATCGGGGGCAGTGCTAAGCTGTACGCAACCTCCCCAACTCCATATCATAAGGAATACTATATCATCTCATAACTTAATCCTTGCGGTCCATAATGTGCACAATGATCTCATAGGTTAATTCTTTCTTAAACTAAATCGGTTCAAGTTCTAACATATAACGGGGTTTGAAATACACCTTCTCAGTCATAAAGATATGAAACTCATTGAACACCCCAAAGAATAATGAAGACAGTGCTAAGTTATAAGCCACCTCCTTTATTTTGATCAAAATCTCAAATGGCCCAATTCATTATGGACTCAAAACACCTTAACACAAAACTCATCACGTCATTAATTAATAAAATTTTCAAATGATCTTCGACCTGAATTTCAAATCTTTCTTTTAACATAACATAACTTTTCTATTAACTCTGAGCTACATGAAGCTGCTTTAATACTTTCCATAGTTGTTAAACCAGCTCAGAAACCAAAATTTTCTCTCATATCATCTCAATAAAATTTACACCTTATATCATAGACAACAAAATGAATCCATTTGAATGTTGGCTTGGTAATCATTAAAATAAGCAATTTCACTAAGGGTAAGAAGCTATACTAAGCACTTTCTAAATCCATCACACAGGCTTGCAGTATATCATCAAAAGCTAATTGGTTCATGCAGATTGTCCATCTATTTGAGGGTGGAAGGCTGACAGAAATTCAGCTTAATCCACAAAGCTTTATGAAGACATCATCGAATTAGGAGAGTAAGACAATTGGGTTCAGACTCAATTTACGCAGTTTACCATTAAACTAAAAATAAATATTAACATCTTTATCCCACTAAAATTTCATCCTCGAAATTAAATGTCCACAAATTTTGTACCATTATAGATACTCACTAGCAAACTTTTATTTCATTCCCAAGTACCCAAATGACATGTCCAACTTTCAAAATTAATTTAATCTTTCTACCAAATAAAATTAAATTCCTTAAGAAGTATTTCTTTCCTGTCCCTTTTTTTATTTTTTTTTTTTTTTTACCTTAACTTCTCACAATCATCATAAATATCATAGAGTCCATCACATGTATTATGTCATCCATTCTTAAGGTTAATAACATATCAGTTACTCTTAATTCCTCAATAAGACAATTCTAAATTCTTGTAAATTAGATATAAGATAGTTTTCTTCCAATGCTCTCTCAACTCATAAATAGTTGAATGTGCCACTAATCATTACGACACTTATTTTAATCATCATAACATACTTGGTTTCACTCTTGAATACTTCAAGCTAATCAATGAACATTCTGCCAATCATTTAGGATATCTTTCATAATTATCATAATCAACAATTTAATTTCTTTGAATAATAGTGCCATCATTAATCATCAGTATGATTAATTTATCTCTTTCATATTTATCAATAATACCACTAACCAATCAATTTCTCTTGAATAGGTCAGTATATCCTAAATAATAATGCAATTTAAATGATTCAAATTCTTGAATCGATTATTTCGTTACCAATGATTATCAAAATCATCTATAGATTATGCAATGTCTCATGCCATAACATGACCAACTAATTTAAACCCTTCAAATATCTCAAAGTGACTTCACCAATCTAGCTCAGATGATACAAGACTTATAAGGTCAATAAAGATTGAAAATGCACTTACCATCGAAGACATAATTAAAATTATAGTAATCTCTCTATGACTTGAAAGTGATAATAGATGTACCCTTAACCATAATCCATAACTGATAATAATCAAAATAAAATCACTTCCTCCTATTTTCTTAACAATAATTATGCCACTTATGGCTGATTGATAATTTATCCATCCTAGAGAAAGATATCTACTTAGGAACTATGAAGAAAGGCACAATAAATTAATGAATAGATATCTTGATTTAGAAATCTATTAAAGATGAAAATCCCCATGAAATTCTTTATCAGTGGAGTTTATCTTATTCTCATTCTTGCTAAAATCTTTCACTATCTAGCATCAAAATATTTGGTCATTTATAGCCAAAATCAGTTCTAAAGATTAATAGAGTCTACTGCTCTCAAAAACTTAAACAGTAATTGTCTCAAATTTAAAATTTTATAATTTTCCTAAATGGTCCATCAAGATATAATATGCAGTCAACTATTTCATTAGCATCAATATCAACCATCTCCACATCTAGCAAATTAACAATCAGTTTTGAACATGCAATATCATAATAAAAGTTCTCTTAGTAAAATTCACTATATATACTTATCCATCCAGACTCAAATTCAAAAGTACTCAATTGTGATAGATCAAAAACATGTAATTAACTATTTCATTCTCAAAATATCATCAATATTAATCATCCATATAACCAGCAGATTAGCTCATAATCTTAAACTTACAATGTCAACAATGTAAGTTCTACAAATAAAAATTTATTATATACATCCACATTCAAATTTAGATTTACTAACTCCAAATCCACATATCAACTCAATTGCAATATGAACATAATGATGATATCTTAGTCATATTAGTCATCAATTGCAATTTTCCACTATTATGTTTATTCCATATATTCATCTATCTTTTATTGCATATCCAATTAAAATTTCATCTCCCATATTATTAAAGGTCTGAAACTGTTACGAATCATTTCCAACAAGTTTAATGGAGCTAAAACCCCTAGAAGCCCCTTGACCTCCCCACTATCAAGGCTACCAGCCAGGGAGCCCACATAATCATTGGCTTGCGATGGTTCATTCTCAATTCCTATCAAATTTGTAATTCTTGATAAACTTTAAATTTCAAGCTTCCAAAGCATAATTCTGAAATTCCTTTAAAGTCATAATTGTTTCAATGTCATCCAAGTATTTTGCCTAGAGTGTCATTATGCATATGTCCCTAAGGTCATAACCTGGGTCATGTGGGTTATGGGCCCACCACGCTTCCGCTGCGCACTCTGATGCTCATGTCCTGCATAGACTGCGCCATACCCGAGAGAGCTTGAAGCATCTCGGATTGGAATCGCTGGTGCTCAGTTCCTACTGGGTTGGCAGGGGCCATACCTCCAGTAGTTCCTTAACCCACCGGCTGATCAGCATTACCGGCCAGAGAGTCCTCCTCAACCGTTGGCTCCTAGTACGGTGAGCCATAACTATTCTTGTTAAATTAGATGTGGTTAATATCATCAAACTAAAGTGTCAGGAGACTCTAAGTATAATGTCATCAAAATATGTTCTCTACGTGTTATCATGTCAATATGTCTGTGTCCCTAGGGTCAAAACCTAAGCTCTGATACCACTAAAGCTGTCACGCCCCAGACCCAATATCGGGCTAGGGTGACAACCCGCCGCGTGCCGGGCACGCAATGCGTCAACATATTTTTCAACATAAAGCACCATTATAAAAAAACCAAGTCAAATACATTAATAAAAGTTTTGGGCTAACACCCTTACACACCACAATAATAAAGTCTGGGCATCAAGCCCTACACATATGTAATATTGGGGCTACAATAAAATAAGGTCTGTTTTATTTAATATAAGATCCATCACCCCACCAATCCATCTTCAACCTCGTGGCTCTGATAAAACATTGTAAGAATTTTGTGAGCTTACACTCAGTAAGTAAACCACGTTATACAGTCAAATCATAGAATAACAGTCAATAAGCACATAATAATTTGCATACTTAAACACTCCACAAATACTCAAACATGCAATGTAAGTAAACTCACTGTTTATACTCTCAATGGTAACTATAAATGTGACCCACGGCCCTGCAATATCTCAATAGTGTACCAACAAGCATCCCCCCTACTGAAAGGTCGAAATATCATAGTGTACCAACAAGTATCCTCCCTACTGAAAGGGTCGAAATACCATAGTGTACCAACAAGTATCCCCCCTACGAAAGGGTCGAAATACCATAGTGTACCAACAAGCAGAACATGTCCTCTAGACGTGTGCGTGGTATGACATGATAAAGGAGAACCGCGGCGACACATAACAGTACCTCATATCACATGCACTCATCATATCAATAACAACTCATATTGCATAAACAGTGGATTATACCTACTGAACAATTGCATGTGATATATCACATCAATGTCATAATAACTGCATCTCTCATGCATAGCATTCACATATGAAATCATAGCACATAAAGCCATGTATTCATAACATACATCTATTTACAATTTAGCCAATGACAATTCTTCACATCATAATTCACAATTTAAACATTTCATGAATCAATTATTAAATACTGATAACTGGCTTACTTACCTCAGTACGCAATCCAACAGGTATAAATCAGCTATTCGGGTGTCTGAGCACCTACGGGATCATACATAATTAATTATTAGAATACGAATGTTAAAATGACCCTTAGGATTTCTACCCAAAGTTTCATGGGCCCTACTTTGGGCTCGAATATCTCCCCACTATACATACCCAAATGGGAAAGTAAAAATACCCCATGAAACTAGAATTCATCCAGATTCTAGCCATATAAATATTTTTCTAATCCCGACCATTACAGGGCCCAAAACCAGCCCAAAATTGGCTCACAGCACGGCCCAAAAGGCCTGAACCGGCCGGCCCAGCCGGCCCGGTTCATCCTTATCCCCCCGATCCCCTGTTTCACCGAACAGGGGACGGGCACAAAGCCGGCGGCCGGGGCCGCCGCCGGCCAAATTGAGGGTGGCCCGGCCGCCGGTGGCCGGCCAGAGCCGGCCGCCGCCGCGGCCGGCCGCCGCGCCGACCGCCAAACCCTTCCCTCTCCCTCAATTTCTCTCAGCATCATCAACTCACCCGCGCGGCACGGAGCTGCTGGCGGCTCGGCCGGCCGCCTTGGCCGGCCGGACCTCCACGGACGCACGCCTGGCGCCGGTGGAGGCGATAGGCTAACGCTCGGGCCCGGCCGGCGACGAGCACGCGCCGAGCCCGAACCAACCGGCGGAAGCCGTTCCGCGCGAGAGGAGGGCCAATTGGCCCTCTCTCTCTCTCTCTCTCTCCCAACCACCCCTCGGACGCCTTCCCCGGCGCCGACGGAGTCATCGGCCAAGTCTCAGGCCGGTGAGGCGGCGAGCACGCCGCCGGGCCTGAACCAAGGGATCGACCGGCTCTTGCACTGTGCCTCCGAGCTCCTCTCTGTCTCTCTCTGTGTCTCTCTTCCTCACGCGTCTCTCTCTCTCCCGCTCTCTCTCTCTCTCTCTCTATGTGGATCTGGGAATTTACCTGATGGATGAAGTGCGCCAGCATGAAGGAGAAGTCCTTCTTCTCCCTATTTATTCACCTGTGCATTGCCTTGGATCGGAGGTTTTCCGAAAGACTAAGCGCTTCGCTTGGAGCGAAGTGTTAGTCTGGGGAACCCAAAAGTCAGGAGTTTGATTCATCTAAACCAAGCCTGGTTCATCTGAACCAAATCTGGTTCGTTTGAATCGGGTATTACATCCTCCCCTCCTTATAAAAATTTCGGCCTCGAAATTGGTATACTA
>UESW01004044.1:711689-783251 GCA_900491605.1 Calamus simplicifolius
CAGGTTAGTCTTATCCTTTGTCTCACCCATGGACCGCCGTGCTGTTAGGGAGGGTAAGAGGCCCATTGTAGAGTCTTCCCATTCCGACAGTGAAGGCCAAACCCCTTCAGTTAGCAAGGTGCCCCGGCCGGTGGGTGGCATTACCATCCGCGATCGACCAACGGCGACCGGACCTCTATCTACCTCAGCCTTCCCTATTAGGGCAGTTCATGTGTCCTCCCATTGTCCGAGACAACCTCTGGCAGTGAGTCTTGATCCGGCAGGTCCGTCAAGAGTGGCCTCAACCGTGACCCCCAAAGACGTAGAGGCTATTAGGGCTAAGTATATGGTCCCCAGCTTCATCCGCCTATCTGCCGGGGCCCGAAGATAGAGTGACCTCCGCCCATCCTAGTCGGGTCGCTCTATACGAGGAGTTCTTCCGTGTGGACTGCGCCTCCATTTTTACCCTTTTTTCCTAAATCTCTTAGATTGGTATAGATTAGCGCCGGCGCAGTTGACTCCGAATTTGATTCGGATTATCTGCGCTTTTATCATTCTTTGCTACTTCCAGGAGGCCCGGCCTGGGTTATCGTTGTTCGGCTTTCTATAAGCTCCGCCGCCAAGGTGAGGGGGCATGGTGGGCATTCACCGTCAGGCCGGGTAGGGCCTTTCTAGGTCTCTCGTCTAAAATTAGGGGGTGGAAGCCTCGATTCCTCTTTGCCCACGTCGAGGGGGTGAGGATTGACTGGAGGGAGCCAGATACTAGCTCCAACGATAACTCCACCGTGGGGGAAAGGGATAGGAAGCTCTTCACCCAATTGTCCAACTGTCAAATCCCTGGCTACAAGGAACTCCTGTCTGAGGAGAACCTGATAGAGGCCAAGTTGGCCCCGGTGGTCGGTGAGCACGACGTCTGATTCCTTCTATCTCGACCAGAGGATTATTGTACGATGTTGCTAACATTCCTTGTTTTTGGGCGCAGCGATGAAGTTTTTCGCCGGCGCGTTTGAAGCCGCTTGAAGCAAAAGAGGCCAGCGACCGGGAAACGTCAAGGCCAGCGAAGAAAGCTCGAAGGAAGGAGCGGGCCGAGCCGGCTCAAGCCGCTGAAGTCCCCAAGGCTCCAACGCCTGCAGAGGAGCTGGCTGAGGAAACGCTGGTTGGAGAAGTGGTCCCGGGGCCGATCGGGACCGAAATAGAGGAAAGAGAGATTCTGGTCACCACCAAAGCCGCCATGGTGGTTGTGGATCTTGAAGAAGAAGCCCCTACCGTCGACGTACCCAAGGCGGGGCAGGTTACAGTTGCTGTCAGCCCTCCGGCTACCGCCGAGCCGAGACAGAGAGTGCTCCCCCAACTGCTGGAGAGGGGGATCTAGTCGCGAGAAGGTCCAGGGCTGGGATGGAGATGACCAAGAAGCAAGGGGATGAGCCGGGGAGCTCATCCCAACAATCAGCGCGCTGCTCGACTCGCCCTCGGGCTGAAGGGCTGCAGGAGAAGACGGCGCGGCCAGCACCCGTGCTTGGCTCGATGATAGACGCCGGGCGGGCCGCCTGTCTCTTGTCGAAGTTTCAGACTACCGAGTCGAGGAGGAGACGCGGGGGTTGAGCCACTCCACGCTCCTAGATATGGTGATGGTCTCTGTTGTCCAGGTAATACTTTGAGTTCCTTTTGTTTTCGGACGTTTCTTCTGATGTCTCAGTCTTCTATGGCTAACATATTCTTCTGCCGCAGATGGTCAACGGCGTGATAGCCCTTCGTGAGGCGATGTCTCACTCAGCGGACGTGCTCATAAAGTCCATGGCGCGGGCCGACAAGTATAAGAAGGAGAGCATGGCGTAGTCCCAGAGCCTTGCTCAACTTCACCACGAGGCCAAGGCCTGGGAGGAGGATATGGGCAACCGAATAAGGGAGGCGGAATGCCGGGCCAAAGCTGAGAGTGGCCGAGCATCCGTGGCTAAGCCAAATTGGAACTGGTCTTAGACAACTGAAGGCCACCGCGGATCAGAATGAGGAGCTGGTCCATCAACTTCAATGCGCCGAGAGGGAGGTCGGGGTGGCGCGAGATTGAGGCCCGGGCCGCTGCTGAGAGAGCTGCCGCCGCGGAGAAGGCGGCGGTCGAGGCGGGCCATGAGAAAGTCGGGGCCGTGGCTCACGCGGACGGGGCCAATGCGCGAGCCGAGGAAGCTGAGGGCCGAGCATGGGAGGCCGAGGCACAGGCTAAGGCAGCAGTGGCCAGGGCACAGCAGGCCGAGGCGCAAGCCAAGGAGGCCAAAGGTAGGGTTCAGCGGGCTGAGACGCAAGCCCAGGAGGCTGATGCCAGGGCCCAGCAGGCTGACGCCGGGGCGGGACATGCCATAGCCAACTATAAGTCCTCGCTGGAATTCGGGAAGGAGGTCCTCGAGGCCAGCCTCGATGCCTATGTTAAGGGCTTCGACATGTGCAAAACTAAGGTGTCCGCGGCTCTTAAAATCGACATCGCCGAGCTCGAGGGGATCCGCCCCGGGGAATCTGACGAGGAGCCGGCTGAGGAAGAGGGCGACGAGGAAGAGCCGGGCCCAAGCGAGCCCTGAAGAGTTGATGTTTCTTTTTTTTCCCTTTTCTTTTTGTAACCGGCCTCGGGCCAAATTTTATACTTCAATTTCATTATTAATGAAGAAAAGCCTTTTGTGAAGATGTTTTTGCACTTTGTCTCTTCTTTCCTCTGGGTCAAACGTTTTGTCGTGCAACTAACGACAAGGCAGGCCCTGTACCTGTTAATGAGGAGGACCTTTCCTTCTGAGATGTTTTCTGCATTGCGCACATTGATGACGCCGTGGCCGGATCGCAGCCCCAGATTTGCCAACGTTTGGATGCGTCTTTGAGGGATATGCCAGCCGCGAGGGAGATTGCTTAAGATGCATTAAGCTGTAGCGGGCTGTTTGAAGGGAGATTCGTCTGCGCCCGAATCTTCTAAGGACTTGGAGCGATCCGAGGGCAACTTAGCGCCAAGATCGACTTGAGGGAGTTGGGGGCCGAGCGGGGCTTGACCGAGAAAGGTCTGCGCCGACTTGGAGACCATGAGGGCCAAGCAGGGCCCTTTAGAACCATCTCGACGGTCTATATGCTGCCCGAGCACTCGACCGGGTACGAAGCTGTTAGGGACTTGAACCGACTCGGAAGCATCTTCTAGCCGGAATGAGTAGTGTCCCGTTAGCCGCGATGCCGGTGGGCTCCTTTAGAACCACCTCGGGGGTTTGTGTGCTGCCCGAGGGGCGACTCGACCGGGTACAGAGCTGTTAGGGACTTAAACCGACTCGGGGGCATCTCCTAGCCAGACCGAGTGGTGTCCCATTAGCCGCAATGCCGTGAGCTCCTTTAGAACCATCTCGGGGGTTTATGTGCTGCCCGAGGGGCGACTCGACCGGGTACGGAGCTGTTAGGGACTTGAATCGACTCGGGGGCATCTCCTAGCCAGACCGAGTAGTGTCCCATTAGCCGCGATACTGGCGAGCTCCTTTAGAACCGCCTCGGGGGTTTGTGTGCCTCCTGAGGGGTGACTCGATCGGGTACGGAGCTGTTAGGGACTTGAACTGACTCGGGGGCATCTCCTAGCCAGACCGAGTGGTGTCCTGTTAGCCGCGATGCCGATGAGCTCCTTTAGAACCGCCTCGGAGGTTTGTGTGCCTCCCGAGGAGCGACTCGATCGGGTATGAAGCTGTTAGGGACTTGAACCGACTCGGGGGCGTCTCCTAGCCGACCGAGTGGTATCCCGTTAGACGTGATGCCGGTGAGCTCCTTTAGAACCGCCTCGGAGGTTTGTGTGCCGCTCGAGGGGCAACTCGATTGGGTACGAAGTTGTTTGGGACTTGAACCGACTCGGGGGCATCTCCTAGCCGGACTGAGTGGTGTCCCATTAGCCATGATGCCGGTGATCTCCTTTTCGAGATCTGGTCCTTGGATACAAGGGATAATAGGCTGTGGCATTGGAAGGGACCCTCTTTATTGCTCATACTCTGTGGGGATACATCATTGATAATATTGGCAGAGGTTATCCGCGTTCCAGGTACGCGGAATGGGTTATCCGTTGAGCTCTTCTAGTCGGTATGCCCCCCGGTGGAGCATCTCGACGACACAATAAGGACCCTCCCAGTTGGGGGACAATTTGCCCCCCTCCGTAAGCTTAGATACTTCAGCCTTTCTCAAAACCAGATCTCCGTGGTGAAAGACCTTGGGACAAACTTGAGCGTTGAAGTACTTGGCTACCCGCTGATGGAAGGTCGTCATACATAGCCTCGTCCGGTCATGTGCTTCATCGATGAAGTCCAGATTAGCCCGTATCAATGTGAAATTGTCTTCCTCGTTGAAGGACTCCATGCGCAGAATGGGTGGTCCGATCTCAACAGGGATGACGGCTTCGGATCCAAAGACGAGACTAAAGGAAGTCTCGCCCGTCGGGGCTCTGGGGGTCGTGTGGTAAGCCCATATCACGCTGGGGAGCTCCTCCACCCATCGACCCTTGGATCCATCTAGCCGGGTCCTGAGCCCTTTGAGAATGGTGCGCTTCATGACCTCGGCCTCCCCATTGGTCTGGGGGTGGCCGACAGAGGTGAATCGATGGTGAATACTCAGCTCGCCGCAGAAAGCTTTGAATGCATCGTTGTTGAACTGGCGGCCATTGTCCGTGACGAGAGTGTGAGGTAGGACAAAGCGGCATATGATCGACTTCTAGAAGAAGGCTTTGACTTTACTCTCGGTGATCTTAGCCAGCGCCTCGACCTCGACCCACTTGGTGAAGTAGTCGATGGCTACTAGCAAGAATCTTCGCTATCCCGAAGCTGGGGGAATGGCCCGAGGATGTCCATTCCCCACTGAGCGAAGGGCCAAGGAGCTGAAAGCGGGCTTAGTGGGGTAGACGGCTGACGCTAGATGTGTGCGTGGCGCTGGCAACCATCGCACTTCTGAACTAGTTTGGCAGCATCCTCCCTCATGGTAAGCCAAAAATATCCCTGACGGAGGGCTTTCTGAGCCAGGGACCTGCCCTCCATGTGATTTCCGCAAATTCCTTCATGGATTTCTCTAAGGATGTAGTCGGCGTTGGCAGGTCCTACACATCTGAGCAGGGGGTAGGAGAATGACCTCCTATATAGACGTCCGTCTAGAATGACAAATTTAAAAGCTCTTCACTTGAGCAGCTTGGCTTCATTGCGATCATCAGGGAGGATGCCATCAGTGAGATAGCGGACATAGGCATCCATCCATGTAGGCTCTTGGGTGAGCGGTAGGACTTCCTCGCCGTCCTCTATGCTGGGCCTTTCTAGGTATTCGATATAGGCGTCTCTTGCGATGCCGTCGGCGGAGGTAGCCAGGCGGAAAGGATGTCGGCCTTGGTGTTCTCACTCTGGGGAATGTAACTGATGCTGAAATAAGCTAACGGGGAGACCAAGAGCTGAACCTTGCCCAGGTATTGAGTCATAGCAGGGTCACGCGCCTCGTACTCTCCATTGATTTTTCCGGAGATGAGTTGCGAGTCAGTGAAAGCTCTGAGATACCTTATTCCGAACTCTTGGACTAGCCTTAATCCTACTAGCATGGCCTTGTACTCGGCTTGGTTATTGGTGGCTTTAAATAGAAACCGCAGGGCACATTCTGCTCTCTCTCCACCCAGTCCAGTGAGAATGAGGCCGGCACCGCTTCCCTGAGAGTTTGACGCGCCGTCTACATGGAGGATCCAGGTTTCTCCATCATTGCTCAGCTCAGGCTCATGCTACTCCACGGAAACCTCCCTAGTATCCTCATCTGCCCAAGTGCACTCGACCAGGAAGTCGGCCAGGACTTGGGACTTCAGAGCCGGTCGTGCTTGGAAGGAGAGGTCGAATTCTCCCAGCTTGATGGCCCACTTGGCGAGTCGGCCCGAGGTATCCGGATGGGCTAGGATGGCCCGGAGGGGCTGGTCCGTGAGCACCACAATGGGATGAGCTTAAAAATATGGGCAGAGACGTCGAGCGGAGATGACCAGGGCGAAGATGATTTTTTCTGTCTTGGAGTATCTGACCTCCACATCATGGAGCACCTTGCTTACGTAATAAATAGGCCTTTGGGTCCCGTCAGCATCGAGATGCACCAAGACTGAGCTAACGACCTCTGGAGAAGTGGCGAGGTAAAGGAAAAGACTTTCCCCGTCTCTCGGCTTAGACAAGAGCGGCGGAGAAGACAGAAACACCTTCAGCCCGTCGAAGGCTTTCTGGCAATCGTTCATCCACTCGAAGTTGTTCACTTTCCGCAGGGCCTTGAAGAAGGGCAAGCATCTCTCGGCGATTTGGAGAGGAAATGACTTAAAGCCGCTACCCTCCCCGTTAGTCACTGCACTTCCTTCTTGCTGGATGGTGGTCTCATGTCGAGGATGGCGCTGATCTTCTCTGGGTTTGCCTCGATCCCTCGCTGAGTCACCATAAAACCTAGGAACTTGCCCGTCGTGACCCCGAAGGAACATTTCTTGGGATTCAGCTTGACATGGAAGCGGCGGAGGTTGCTGAAGGTTTCCTCTAGGTCAAAGATATGATCAGAAGCACGGATGCTCTTGGTTAGCATGTCATCCACGTAGACTTCCATGTTCCGGCCTAGCTGATCCTGAAACACCCTGTTCATCAATCTTTGATAGGTCGCCCTTGCATTCTTGAGACCGAAGGGCATAACTTTGTAGCAATAAATTCTCTTTTCTGTTACAAAGGATGTGTGCTCTTCGTCGCTGGGGTCCATCCTTATTTGGTTATATCCAGAGAAGGCATCCATTAAACTGAGAAGCTCGTGGCCGGAGGTGGAATCTACCAGCTAGTCTATCCTTGGCAGGGGGAAACTATCTTTAGGGCATGCCTTATTGAGGTCGGTGAAGTCGATGCAAATTCTTAGCTCCCGTTTCCTTTCGCACCATGACCACATTAGCCAGCCAGTTAGGGTAATGCGCCTCTCGGATGTGGCCGGCACTAAGCAGCTTGTTAACCTCCTCATCGATGGCTTTTTGTCGCTTAAGAGCGAAGCTTCTCTTCCTTTGGTGGATTGGATAGTGCTTCGGATCGATATTGAGCTTGTGTGTGATTACTTCTGGAGGGATGCCGGGCATATCAGATGCTGACCAAGCAAAAACGTCTAAGTTGGCCCACAGGAAGGTTAGGAGGCGATCACGATCCTCCGGGGGAGGAGTCTGCCGATGTGCACGTCTTCGCTGGATTGTCCCCGAGGGGAAAGGTTAGGAGCTGCTTGGCCAGCTCTCCCCTCCTACTGGACTCCCTGGGGTCAGGTGCTTCTGGAATCGACTTGGCTTCCAAGGGGCTTGACGATGTGTGATAGCAGGGCAGGACTGAGCCGATCTCGCCCCTCATCTCCCCGACACCTTCGCTAGTAGGGAACTGCACCAGCAGGCGCCGGATGGAGATAATCGCATCCAATAGATTCAAACCTGGGCACCCGAGGATGGCATTGTATGCCAAGGGGACCCGCACGACCAGGAACTTTATGATCAATGTGCTTTGGCATGGCGGTGTTCCGGCTATCACAGGCAAAGATATCTCGCCCTCAACCCTTACTGAATCCCCCGTGAATCCAACTAGAGGGGCTGCCACAAGCTGGAGAGAATTAAGGGACAATCTCATCCGAACAAAGTGTCATAGGTAAGGATGTCAGCTGAGCTGCCACTATCAACCAATATCCTCTTTACAGGGTGCTTGGCAATCATCATAGAGACGGCGATGCCTTCATTATTTACATTCTCAAGATTCACCGGTCCCCCCCCCCAAGAACTATATTACCCGGCGCTTCCTCCCCTTTTGGCTGCTTGGATGAGGAAGTTGCTCCCCAAGACACCATCCGACCGTCCGCTCCATGGGGGTGTTGTCAACAGCGGCCTGAGCAGGCGGGGGTCCCATGAGTGCCGGCAGTTGTTGCGGCGCCTTCTGAACATATTTACTGAGGTAGCCTGCTGGATGAGCTCCTCAATGGCATGCTTCAAGCTGAAGCAGTTGTCGGTGTCGTGGCCGTAATCCCGATGGATCCGGCAATAACAGCTCTTGTCACGGGGAAGACCTTTCTTCATCGAAGGAGGGCGCTGGAGATAACGCTCGCCCTCGATTTCCATCAGGATGTGAGATCGAGGGGCAAGGAGAGGTGTGAGCTTGCTCTTGTCGGGGATGGGGCTTCGATGCTGTTGTCGGATCGGCGAGGCAGATCAGGCCGCCGGTGGCGAGGGGGTCCACTCGGCTCGGGGCGAGCGGGCTTGCGGCTAGAGCTCCTTGAGGACTCGCGGCGGGTGAGGTCGGCCTCATCCGCGTGGATGTACTTCTGAGCTCGGAGGAGGAGGTCAGAGTAGGAACTCGGGGGCTTCTTGTCCAGAGAGAAGGTGAAGCGAGATAGGAGGAGCCCCCGTTTCAGCGCTAGCGTTGCCACCGCGTCGTCAAGATGGTAGACTTCGAGGGCGGTAGTCTTGAATCGGGACACAAAGTCCGCAGTGACTCCCACTCCTTCTGACGCACGGAAAAGAGGCTATCCGCGACCCTCAGGATCCGCCAGCAGGCATCAAAATGCGCCAGAAAGGCCCTTTCCAGCTCTCAAAAGAGTCGATGCTGTGGGGGACAGTGTTGGTCCAGATAGCAACCCAAGAGGGGGGGTGAATTGGGTTTTTCAAAATTAAACTCCTTTTAAAAACAATCCCCCAGCGGAAGTGAAAACTTAGATGTATACGAATTAAAACAGAGTGTGCAAGGATAGAGAGTAAGAGACAAGGAAACAATCACTGCAAACACAAGAAGTTTTATAGTGATTCGGTGTACCTACACTACATCCACTCCTAAGTACCTCTTGGGTCCATACTATAATCAATCTGATTACAGCAGAGTTGTTTTGCAAGCTCACAACTCAAACTTGTTGTTTTCCCGGGTGCACAACGAACCCAGCTGGTTTTCAAGGCTCACCAGCACACAACCTTACAACACAAGCAACAGCTTGCACAAGGCTAACAGCCTCAACAGAATCAATCCTTTGATTGACCCTGCAAACAATATCATTTTTACAAATTTAAAAGCTCCTCCAATGAGCAAATATACAATAATAGAACAACAATAAAGAGATAGGAATTAAAGCCTGATTTGCAGATCTTGGTGGCTTGCTTCTTCTCTTCTCTTGAGTGGATCTTCCTTTAGAATGCTCTTGAAGCTCCGAAGATTAGAAAGCTAGGGCTTGCTTCTTCTTTTGGGATTTCTTCAAAATAGGACAAGGAATGCTAGAAATCTCTCTCTTTTCTTTTGGGAGATTAGTATAATCTTTCCTTTCGAATCTTCCCTCTTTTCTCTTTCGATTTTCTGATGGATTTCACTCTTGTTTTTCTGATTTTTCTCTCTTGTTTTCTTGCTTGTCCTCTTCTTTTTCGGATACAATAAAACCTCTTCTTATAGATTCTTCTTAATCCATAAATAGCCAAAAACTATCCATTAGAAACAAGTGTAAGAAGGATTAGAACCAAAAAGGGTAATAGCTGTTGGGATTAAAAAGATAAAGATAAAGTTTAGAAACGTTCTGACAGTTCTGGAGTCATTTCTGACAAACTGGAGTCGACTCTAACTTTTCTGAAGTCGGCTCTAAATCGAAAATTTCCAATCCGCTCGATCTGGAGTCGTCTCTAACTTTTCTGGGGTCGACACGAAAATCTTCTGGAGTCGACTCTAACAGTCCAGGAGTCGACTCTAAGTCATGACCGAAAAAACCATCGTTCTATCTTTTCTGTTGGAGTTGGCTCTAATAGTCTAGGTGTCACTCTAAGTCTGTGCTGATTTTCAGAGTCGACTCTGTGATTCCATGTGTCGACTCTAATGTCTGCAATCTTACCTTGACATTAGATTCGAACTAGAACATGATTTTTCTTATGATTTTGATTAATAAATCATATCATAAACTAAAAAACTAAACCAAAATCATTAGTAACTTCAAATGTTATACTCAATTAGTTTTGTTAATCATCAAAATCAATAATTGGGTCAACAATCTCCCCTTTTTGATGATGACAAAAACTTTGAGTATATGCATTAAAAATTTATTTGAAATAAGTGTTATAGACATTGTTAAAGCTTTAAAACTTCTTAACAGAGAATTTGATGTCAAGTTTCAAAATAAACTTTAAAAAACATACTTGAGTTCTATTATAAATAGCAATCAAGATGACTTGACACAGAAAATCATTTAACATAGAAAATCGTTAAGCTCCCCCTGCATTAAATAACTCCCCCTATGCAAGGTACATGTAAATAAACTGAAATATGATCAATTGATTAGAATTTATAGATTTCTCTCCCTCTTTTGAGATATGCCGATTGATTAAAACATATTGAAATCTTACAAATTTTATATTCTTTCATTCTCTCTTATATTCTTTCATGCTCTCTTCTTTATGCATATACAATTTTCTCTCCCCCTTTTTTGTTATCAGCAATAAGGTGAGTTTAAAATAATAATGTAGGTTATCAGAGCGAGGTTGTTGGTTCATTCAATCATAGAGATAGTAAACTTCATTCATTGTAATTGCTCATCATAGACAAATTTGCAATAAAAAGATAATTGTATTTCATTTCAAGATGCATTACATGTGTATATCAAAATACATTCTCAGTAAAGTACTATATCAATCAGAAAATCCTGGATACAGGCTAACAAAGTATAGTAAATTAGAAATCCTAAGATACAAACTATGAAAAGCTACTCTTAGGTTTCTAAAAGGTTAGGGTAGGATAGGCTTAGATAGGGTATCACTGTAGGAAATGGAAGGTCAATCAAACATACTTGTAGACAATTTTCTTCAGATGGCCTATCATTTTCATAATCTCATCCTTTTGTGATTTCTTAAAGCCTTCAAGACAACTCTCAACTTGAGCAACAACAAGGTCTAAATCTTTCTTCAATTGTCCAGTAGCATCTAGATAAGCTCTAGATCCATCTGCAATCCCTTCCAGCCTTTCAAAAATCTTTTGAAGCTCAGTACCAAGGGACTCTGCGGAGCGGTTAATGAAAATGAAATCAAGTCGAGTCTGGAATTGATCTCCTCCTTAAACTGTCTGATGTCATCTCTCATCTGACAAATTTCATTGGTCCTCTGACTGTCATACTCAGCTAATAATGCTCTGAGCTGACTAATCTGCACATCTAAAATCTATCGGGTACAAGTGCTGTCTAAGGTGGAGGTGAAGAATATGTGCTTGGTCCAACCTCAGAAGGTCCAGCAGTAGATGGTCCCACAACAGATGGGTCAGGGACTGATGGTCTCGCAACTGATGGTCCAAGGATGTCCTCTGCTCTGGCCTCCTCAACTCTGGCCTCCCGTCCTCCTTTTATCCAATTACCATTTACCTTTCTGAAGCCCATACGATGAATGGTAGAGACACGGTGTAGTCTATATGTCTTAATTTCCTCAGTGGCTCATTGTCCATGATTAACACACCTTGGCTTCTGAATACCAAAGTCAGAATCATACCATATGGCAATGTAGATCTTTTCTTGGTAGCTGCCTCTGCATATAGCCTATCATCATCCCAGCTAAGTTTACTGGCTGCCCGGTAATGATACAAACCATCAGCAAGATGTCTCGCTCTGAGACATACTCAAATCTGCCTATCTTTGGAAATAATATCCTTCCGCAGATGTTGTGAAGAAGTCTAAGTTCTAAATTTAGTTGATATGCCAAAATTTCTCAAACTCAGATACCTCTCTCCCCAACATCCTAGATAGGGCACCACCACGATCATCATGCTGATACTCATTTATCCTAACAGTGGACATCTCTAACAAATTTCCAAGTATCTCAGCAGTGATCACAACTCTTGTTCCTCTCACATAACTTACTAAACCTCCCTCTCCTCTACTCAAATCATTGTAGAATTCTCTTACGAGGGCCGGGTAGGTAGGAACATCCAAGGAACAAGCTTTCTCCCATCCCATTTCTTTCAATTGACGCCCAATAGAGAAACCCTCCGAAGCAAAGAAATCAAAATCAACCTTCCTTCCGGTTGTGATAGCCTTACCCGCTAATTGGTCGATGTGAGGAGAAGATGGAGATGGTGGAAACCCTCACGAGTGGCAGAAGATGATGAAGATGGCGCTTGCCTCCGAATTGTGTGACGCTCGTGGGAACGGCCGAACCTCCAACGATAGCACGCCTTTTAGGAACCATAGGATTTGATTGGAATGAGTAATCAATGGATTTGAAGGGTTTAGAGGGGTTGGAATAGGTTTGGAATGGCTCTAAAGAGGATTGGAGATGATAGAATCCGAATAGGTGTTGACTCTGCCTATATATTTTTGACCTAGGTTCACTTAGAGTTGACTCTCGCAAAGCGAGGTGTCGACTCCGAACCAAAAAATCTGTCAGCGCCCGAATTAGAGTCGGCTCTGTAGAAGCAGGTGTCGGCTCTAATTGCCCAGATAGAACATCAAATAGGAAGGTGTCGACTCACAAACTGTAGGTGTCGACTCCACAATAGTTTTAGTAAAAAATTAAATTTCAAGGATCTGAAACTGATCAAATTAATCATCAGACTCTAGATAAGTGTTCCTTAATCAATTGGGGAAACAATGAATCAAATTTCTAGATAAATTTCCTTATTGAACATAGAGGATTTTCAAGAAATTGATGAAGTCTAGATAGTTGTTTGTCCTTAAGAGTTTCAGAAAGTCATTCTAAAGGATCACAAACTCCTAATTCTCCTCTAAGATAACAAAATCTTTCTTCACTTAATGGTTTGGTAAAAATATCAGCTAATTGATCATTAGTATTCACATATTCAAGACAAACATCATTGTTGGAAACATGTTCTTAATAAAGTGATGTCTAATTTCTATGTGTTTAGTTCTAGAGTGTTGGATTGGATTCTTCGTTAGATTGATGGCACTAGTGTTATCACATCTAATAGGAATTTTATCAAGTATGATACCGTAATCTTCAAGTTGTCGCTTAATCCAAAGGATTTGAGCACAGCAACTTTCAGCTGCAACATACTCTGCCTCAGCAGTGGATAATGCAACCGAATTTTGCTTCTTGCTAAACCAAGAGATTAAGTTATTTCCTAAAAGTTGGCATGCACCACTTGTACTCTTCCTATCTAATTTACAACCAGCATAATCAGAATCAGAATAAGCAATCAATTTCAAAGTTGAGTCTCTAGAATACCATAATCCTACATTTTTAGTTTCATTTAAGTATCTAAAGATTCTTTTAACATCAAATAAATGTGATTCTTTAGGATTAGATTGATATCTTGCACATTGGCAAACAGAAAACATAATATCTGGCCTACTTGCAGTTAAGTAAAGAAGTGATCCGATCATACCTCGATAATGCTTCTGATCTACTTTCTTACCTTCTTCATCCTTGTTCAGATTGCATGAGGGACTCATTGGCGTACCAAGGGGTTTAGCAGATTCCATACCAAACTTCTTGAGTATTTCCTTTGTGTACTTTGTTTGGTTGATGAAAATTCCTACTTTCTCTTGTTTGATTTGAAGTTCAAAGAAGAAATTGAGTTCTCCCATCATGCTCATCTCGAATTCTCCCTGAATTAACTTAGCAAATTCTTGACAAAGGAGATTGTAAGTAACACCAAATACAATGTCATCAACATAAATTTGAATAATTAAAAAATCCTTTTCTTTTCTTTTTAAAAACAAAGTTTTATCAACATTTCCTGTAGAAAAAATAATTTTTAATTAATAATTTACTTAATCTATCATACCAAGCTCTAGGTGCTTGCTTTAAACCATAAAGTGCTTTGTGTAGTTTGAAGACGTGGTTTGAAAATTCATGATCTTCAAAACCAGGAGGTTGTTCAACATAAACTTCCTTATTTATAAAACCATTTAAAATGCACTTTTAACATCCATTTGAAATAAGTTGAAATTCATATGACATGCAAATGCAAGCAGTAGTCTAATGGCTTCTAATCTAGCAACAGATGCAAAAGTTTCATCAAAATCTATACCTTCTTCCTGATTATATCCCTTTGCGACTAATCTAGCCTATTTCTAATCACCAAGCCATTTTCATCCAATTTATTTTAAAAACCCATTTAGATCCTATTATAGGGTGATCTCTAGGTCTATCTACTAGAGTCCAAACTTGGTTCCTAGTGAATTGGTTTAACTCTTCCTGCATTACTAACATCCAATAACTATCTTTCTCAGCTTCCTCTATAGTTTTGGGTTCTATATGGGATACAAATGCAAGATGATTATTGATATTTCTCATTGATGATCTAGTCCTTACACCTTGAGATGGATCACCTATGATTAGGTCCTTAGGATGACCATAAGCATATCTCCAATCTCTAGGTAGATCTTTATCATTATGAGCAGTATCAATATCATCATCCTTAGGTGAGTCATCATCCTTAGCTTCAGGTTCTTGATCTGAAGATACATTTAATTTTTCAATACCTCTTTCAAGCAAAGATGTATCTTCCTTATCATCAATTTTACCCGAACTTGATGCTAAAGACTCATCAAACACTATATGAATGGATTCTTCTACAACTAAGCTTCTTTTATTAAATACTCTATATGCCTTGCTAGATGTAGAATATCCTAGGAAAATTCCTTCATCAGACTTTGCATCAAACTTCCCAAGATTGTCCTTACCATTATGAATAAAGCATTTACAACCAAATGCATAAAAATAACCTAAATTTGGTTTCCTATTATGCCATAGTTCATAGGGAGTCTTCTTAAGGATAGGTCTAATCATGGCTCTATTTAGGATGTAACATGCTGTGTTTATAGCTTCTGCCCAAAAATATTTTGGAAGTTGGCTTTCACATAGCATGGTGCAGGCCATGTCTTCTAAAGTCCTATTCTTTCTTTCTACAACTCCATTTTATTGTGGTGTCCTAGGTGCTAAAAAATTATGATGTATGCTAAGAGGATATGTCGTACCATTGTACGGATCTATCTTGGGGAATCAGAATCTAGAGGGGACGGGCTCCTCCAGTATCCGGTGAGTATAAGGAGGATGGGTGACATATTCTCCTCCGGCTGATTGTTGATCTTTCTGGCAAGCTCGTCTAGTCGCCGATTGTACTCGTCCAGGCGCTCCTCTGGCTGGCGGCTGATTGTCGGAGCCCTTCGAGATGGCTCGAAGGATGAAGAAGAGGAAGAAGAAGGAGAAGGAGAAGGACGCGAAAGGTGGGATTTTCCCTATGGTTCCTCTTGACGGTGTGGCTCTAGAGGAAACTTGCTCGGGCCACAATTAGGGGATCACGACCGCTTGGGGGGCTCACAGCGAGGCTTCCTTGGGGAAGCCTAGCGACGACTGGCCTCTCGCTGAGGAGAGCCTCCCCTTGCAGACTGTTGACTAGCCGGGGGAGAGGTCTGATGCTGGGTGGCCACGAACTGCTGCTGTTGAAGTCCATGGACCATGGCGGTGAGAGTCTGAACTTGTCGAGTGAGAGTTGCCAGCTGCTCCGCAGCCGGAGCAGCCGCCTCTGGTTGCGGGGAGGTAACAGGAGGATCAGCGACAGGGAGGTTGGTCTCCTGCTGCCTAGCCGGGGAAGATGCCCCCCAGGGTGACTAACTGAGGCATCCTAAGCTCGTGTCATCATCATTATTGGGAGAGGGAGAGGAAAAAAGAGGGAGATACTATAGGGTTCGGATCTTCTTTGCTTTTGCAGTTGCCCTCTTCCTGGCGTGCCAATCTGATGATGCCCGATCACCGGTCTTGAACGTCGGAAGAAGAAAGTTGTTTAATCCATGAATCCATGCCTGGTCGGATGGCCAGCAAAAAAGTCCCAAGACCAGAGGGGTGCTCCGGTGGGGACCCTTCGATGCTCAAGTCAGCAACCGAGGTCACATCCGAGTAAGAGCTCAGATGAGCTCCTCTTTGGAATGAGAAGAGTCCATAGAAAGGGGGAATCCCTATCTGGGTATCAGGATAGCAAGCGTATGAGTTCGCATACCTTATTTCTGAGTGGACTTACCCTTTTATAGGGGGTTGACACCTGCACAACCACATGGAGTTCCGTGAGAAGGGAATGTCCGCGGGGTTCATGGGGGTTGTGTGAATCTGGGCCGGTTGGTGGGTCCTGTCCCATCGGAGAGGGGAAAAAATGGTGGTTGGTGAGCCACATCCCATCAGTCAGTGGAGCTAGCGGTAGTTAGGTCTGGTCCCATCAATGGAGCGGCCAGTGGGTGGTTGGACCTGGTTGTGTCAAACGGCGCGGGTCAGAAGGATGGCGGCTTGAATAGCCAGGACCGTTCTGGGGCCAACTTGGGAAAGTCAGGACTGCCTTGACTCTCCTGAGGGCTCCGAGGCCGAGCAAGGCCAACTCGGCCGACCTGGAGATGCCGGGGCGGGCCGACCAGGGATGGTCGGGGTCGACTCGGCTGACTGGGAGATGCTGGGGCTGAGCAGGGCCGACTTGGAGAAGTCGGGGTCGGCTCGGCCGACTTGGAGATGCTGGGGCTGAGCGGGGCTGACTTGGAGAAGTCGGGGCCGACTCGGCCGGCTGGGAGGTGCCGGGGCCGAGCGGGGCCGACTTGGAGAAGTCGGGGTCGGCTCGACCGACTTGGAGATGCTGGGGCTGAGCGGGACCGACTTGGAGAAGTCGGGGCCGACTTAGAGAAGTCGGGGCCGATTCGGCCGGCTGGGAGGTGCCGGGGCCGAGCGGGGCCGACTTGGAGAAGTCGGGGCCAACTCGGCCGGCTGGGAGGTGCCGGGGCCGAGCAGGGCCGACTTGGAGAAGTCAGGGCTGGCTCGACCGACTTGGAGATGCCGGGGCTTAGCGGGCCGACTTGGAGAAGTCAGGGCCAGCTCGGCTAACTTGGAGATGCCGGGGCCGAGTGGGGCCGATTTGGAAAGTCGGGGCCGACTCCGCCGTCTTGGAGATGCCGGGGCCGAGCAGGGCCGACTTGGAGAAGTCAGGGCTGGCTCGCCGATTTGGAAAAGTCGGGGCCGAGCGGGGCCGATTTGGAGAAGTCGGGGCTGAGCGGGGCCGATTTGGAGAAGTCGGGGCCGACTCTGCCGTCTTGGAGATACCGGGGCCAAGCAGGGCCGACTTGGAGAAGTCGGGGCTGGCTCGGCCGACTCGGAGATGCCAAGGCCGAGCGGGGCCGACTTGGAGAAGTCGGGCCGATTCGGCCGACTTGGAGATACCGGGGCTGAGCGGGAACCGATTTAGAAAAGTCGGAGTCGATTCGGCCAACTAGGAGGTACCGAATGGGGCCGTCTTAATCTTTTGATTTTGTCATAATTGTCCTCATGGCTATGTCAGCCACATCGTATTCAATCGTTGTAGGAAACTGAATCAACCGTGGAAAGCTGGATGATTGCAACTTTAAGCATCTCTGAGCGATCTCAGACTCATGATCCTGTACGGTCTGTTTCATTGTTCTTCTTTTTGTTTCTTTGGTGAAAATAGTTTGTACTAAAAGATGTTTGTGAAAGCGATACTTAAAAATAAGCGGATCAGTTTCACTATTTTGAAGAAAAAAATCATAATTTGGTAAAAAAAATTGATATATACTGATGTATGTATGTATAGAGAAAAAGAGAGAGAGTTTAAAACAATTATCATATCCTTAAGAAAAATAATAACATAACTTGTCATCAAAATATGAGATTAGGCATGTACTACAGAACGAGTCAACCCTTCCATGAACTCATGGGAGATGGTGATGCATGTGAACAGGGGTGAGCATGGCTGGATGGGTCTATGCCCAATCTGAAAATTTTAAGATCTGACCTAAGATTTTGACCTATAAAGCTAGATAGGAGATGATTTTTTAGGCCTATTAATTTAAGATTAAGCATGAGCTTAGAAAAAAAAAGGCTCAATCAAACTAACTTGACTCGAATATATATATATATATATATATATATATATATAGAGGTTTACTTGGTTACATTGTTCAGAATTTGATAATCTTTTTCATCCTTAAATTCATATAAATTATAAAGTCACCCTACATTTTACATCTTTTTTATCTTTAAAATCTGTGAACCATGTGGATTCAAAAATAAAAATAATAATTGAATCTAACCAAATTTATTATTATATATATATTATTGAATTTAGAGTAAGATATAAAAGCTTGAATACTAGAGAGACTAATTCAACTTAGTACAACTCTCGTAGGATTATCCTTTTCTGTCATAATAATTAAAAAACAAATCAAAGCAAACATCGTAGGCTAACATATTTCTTTATTTCTTTTTCAAAAGGATAGTGTCAAATTAGAATAAAACCCTAAGGGTCTATTTGGATGGGTGGGAATGGAAGGGAGGGGAAGGAAAGGAGGTAAAAGGTCATAAGTTATCTTGTTTGGAAGGAGGGTGAAAGAAAAGGGGAAGAGAATGGAGTAACCGGTTCCCCTCCTTTTCCTTTCAGCGAGCATAAATTTGTTAACCCCCAAATCGATGGATAAGCTGAGGGAGGAAAAAAGTTTAAGTCATACTTTCTGGGAAGACCAAAATACCCCTTTTATTTTCTATTCTTCATTCTTTCACTCCCTCGGTTTATTTCCTATTTTGAAGGGATATAATTATCACATAACTCTTCCCCTTTTTCCTTTCTCTATCCAAACAAGATAATTGATATTACCCTTCATTTCCTTTCATCCTTTCCAAACAAGAAAAGAAGAGCAACCATTCATTCCCCTTCCTTTCCCTTCCATCCCTTTCCTTCTTTTTACTCTCTCCTTCCTTTCCCTCCAAAGATCCAAATAAAGCCGATTTTTATAAAGCTAAGCTCAGATTAATAATGCTTGGCCTGAGTTTAGGCTAGACTTAGCTGTTGAGTCAACCATTTTCATCTCAATCCTCAAACTTTAGTTTAATTGGTAGAAAATCTTATGATATAAAAGATAACAGGTTCAAATTCAT
Organism: Calamus simplicifolius; assembly: GCA_900491605.1. NCBI lineage: Eukaryota > Viridiplantae > Streptophyta > Magnoliopsida > Arecales > Arecaceae > Calamus > Calamus simplicifolius. The sequence continues at coordinate 730,543 of UESW01004044.1, forward strand.
TGGATATTCATCCAAATTTTTAGTCGGCCTCTATTAGACATGAAAAGCTACAAAAGCAATATTTTTTAAAACAAATTTTATGAATATAAAAATTTTTATATTTAATTATGGGATTATTTAATATTTTAATCTATCTTCGTATTTTGAATGATTTTTGTTTCTAATCCTTATTAATCTACTCTTTGGGTTAATAATTTGAGGGGTAAGATAATGCACCCTGATGGTTTCGGCAAGGACTCCTCTTTCTCGTTTTTTCGATGGCTTCTACATTGCCTCCGACTGGAGATGGTGAACAAGGTACAGATGGGCGATTACACTATCCTCATGCGAGTCAGCACAGAAATGTCAGAATACAAAATATGCTTAAGAGCAGGAGGACAGGGATCGCCCTGCTTCCATTCCCAGAATCCCCCGTGGTGGGCCACAGCAGCCCCCTGCTTCCATTCCCAGAATCCCCCATGGTGGGCCACAGCAGCCGCAACCCAATCTGCCACAGAATTAGCTTCCCGGTAGATATGCCAGATGTGGACACTGTGGACACTCCGCAGAGCAGCCTGAGAATAGGTTTGATGGGGCCATAATCGCTGAATCCCTTACAAATCCATCGAATAATAGAAAGAGAGTCCCCCTCAATAAACAGGCATTGAGCATGAATCTGCCTAGCAGCATGGGAGATATCCGCCCACACTGCATAAAGCTCAGCCATAGTGACCAAAGAGACCGAAGAGTCCAGGGAGCCAAATCCACCAGCCGCCAGCAAGACTCCAGTAGTCCCTCGGATAATAAAAGAAGACCCAGCAAGTCTGTCACAAACGCTACCATCAAAGTTGATTTTTACAAACCCTGGAGGGGGTTCCCAAGAGATATAAACCGTACGACGGTTCGCTGTCGAAACATCAGGGGAGCCCCAATGGCCAGAGTTATAAAAATCAGAACCATTGAGAAGAGGAGCACTTTCAGCAACCATAGCTCTAATCTTTCGCTCTAATCTGTGAAGAGAAATAGTCTCCTTAGTAAAGATAAGCAAGTTTCACGACAGCCAAATTTGATAGGCAGTAATAGCCCAAAGGACACTACGCTGTCTAGTAGTCTTCCGAAGAGCCTCAAGGAAAGGGGAGCATGAAGATCCTGAATCATCCACTCTACAATCATAATTCATTCTTATCCATATCCCGCTTAGTATAAGAAAGATAAAGATGGCATGATCTATAGTCTCCTCCTCCTGCCCACAAAGTGGGCAAAGCACCTCAATATGCAGACCCCTTCTCGCTAAGATAGAACAAGAAGGAAGATAGCTCTACAACATCTTCCATATAAATAATTGGATCCTGGGATGAACAGAGAGCTTCCATATCCAACTCGCATCCCGCAAATCCTGGGGCTGTGGTCTATAGTCCTCAATAAGATCCCTGGTAGGGGCCCTAGAGATACAAGATCTCCTCCATAATCTCATATCAGGACTATGTCCCAAGGTGAGAGGAATAGAAAGGATCCGCCGAGCAAGCTCCTCCCCGAATAAACTGGTCACCATAGGGGTATCCCAAGATGAGAGCTCCTGAGTGATGAGATCCTGCACTCTCATATGCAGTGGAATATCCATGCTAATAAAGGAGTGCCAGCGAGCCAAGGGAATATCAGTGATCCAGCTGTCCTTAACAACATCGACCGAAGATCCATCACCAATCATCCAAGATGTGTTGCTCATAATAGTCGGGATATAACGACACACCTGCCTCCAAAAAAAGAATGCCGGTGGATAGGCTGAGAGTCCATTCCAAGATTCCCATCTCCATATCTAGCTCGCATAAAGGAACTCCAGAGACAGTGAGGATCAAGGATAAACCTAGAAGCATGTCTCGCCATCAATGCGTCTCTCCTCACAAGCAGGGACTGAATGCCAAGACCACCTTCGTGCAAGGGCATGCAAATCAAATCCCAAGCCTGAAGATGAATACCGTGGCCGTCTTGCATGGAAGCCCACAGAAAGTCCTTGAAACAATGCTCTATCCTCCGCAGACAAGTGATAGGGACCACAGCATTAGAGAGGAGATGCATAGGAAGAGACGTAAGGACAGAGCGGATGAGAGTGATCCTAGCCATCATGGATAATCCGGTGATCTGCCAGCCATCAATCCGATCCCGAATGCATCGCTCAATAATAGCAAAATCACTAATGCAAGGACGCCTCCCCAAGACAGGGATACCCAAATATGACAGCCCATCAGACTTGGTAAAAATACCTAGAGCTTGGTGAATAGCTTCCGTGATAGATCTGGAAGTCTTGGGGCTGAAGCAAATCGAGGACTTTTCTAAATTGACCTTCTGCCTCGAAGCATGACAGTAGCTATGTATAAGAGAAGCATAACTAACAGCATTATGAAGAGTCGCCTTACCCAGAAGGATGCAGTCGTCCGCAAAAAGAAGGCGAGAGACAGAGGGTCCTAAAGGTCCAGCCAGAAAGGGAGCGATGCGGCAATCCTGCTGGGCCTGATGAAAAGCATGGGAAAGGTCGTCCGTAGCCAGGAAGAACAGAAACGGGGATAAGGGGTATCCCTGTTTCAGTCCCATAGACGAGTGGAAGAAGCTAGTCTGCATACCATTAATAATCAGAGAGGCTTCTGGATGCAGGCCATAATCCACTCAATAAATAGGTCACGAAAACCAAACTCAACCAGAATACGATGCAAAAAGACCCAGCTCAACCTGTCGTAGGCACGCTCTATATCAAGCTTAACTGCCATAAGACACTGTCTCTCTATAGATCATGCATGAACTTCTGTGCAATAAGAACATTATCGAAAATACTCTGACCTCTGATAAATGCCCCTTCTTCAGTAGAGATGAGTTAAGAAATGACGACACATAGCCAGGAAAGGTGAACAGCTTTAAAGTGCTACGAAAGACTTGCTCATAAAATCCACTCTCGCCCGAAGCGCCATTGTTCAGAAAGCCACCATGAAATGAGCTCACGCTTAGAGGTCCTCCGAGCCCTGGTCATTTGACTGGGAGTTTGACTACAAGAGCCTTTTCAAGTTGACAATCCTATCGACCTCAATAGCTTTACGTGTCTCACAAAGGAAAAACAGTGAATACTAAGGAAAAGCGACCCAATTTGGATCCTAACTCTTAGGCTCCACCAATTTGTTCATGATCTAAGTCTTATCACCTTTTTTTTTCCCTGAAAGGCATACTTTTCTTGATAAAATACAGATGTGGTCGGTAGCAACACGTAAGCATTACTGGACGATAGAGATCAAGATAGACGGCCTCGCTTCTTCAAGGTGGCCCTCGGTGGCCCCGTTTCTTCAAGCCAGCCCTCGGCGGCCCTACTTCTATTCGGCGACCCTTGATGGCCTATCCTTTCCAAAATCAGCCTCAGCACTGGCTATGACACCAGCCTCCGTATCAACTTTCGAGCGAATCATAATGCCTATGTGGTCCCTCATGTAAGCCAGGTACATCAACTATCTGACCCACGAATCCGATAGGATCCATATTAACTTTCGAGCGAGTCGTGATGCCTACATGGTTCCCTATGTGATCCCCTACGTAAGCTAAGTATACCAATCATCTGACCCATATATCCGATAGAATCAAGCCTATCTGTCACCTAATCCATATATCCGATAAAATTAGGCCTATCAATTATCTGACTCGCACGGCCGAGATCAAGTCCACCTATGGCTCCTCATCCCAGATAATCTCATCCTAGGTGGCCTCCCGTGATGGCCTTGGTCTCTTACAGCTGGATCCAAACAGTCGCTTGCCCGCGGATGAAGACGAGCTACGGTCCATCAAGGCTTGGGTCAGTGAAAGAGATCATGAAATCAAAGGGTCAAGGAGGATGTTGCAGACATCATCGTACCAACCACAACACAAGGCTACTAATAATTAAGGCTAGCAATAAATAGCTTCTGATGGCGGCAAGCTCCCCCATCTCCCTCTCTCACTCTCGCTCTCTCTTTCTCTCTCTCTCTCTCTCTGCTACATCCCCATAAATGAACCAAGCCCAGGCTGTGACCTCGATTCCATAGCTCCCAACTCCGGACGATCGAGAGAGGATGAACCAGAGATCGATGAGGGGGAGAGTTTCCTGGCCGTCCCGGCTTTCCTCTCTGGACCCCAACGGCTTCAGACTTCTTCCCAATAACTCCCGAGGTCGCCCGTCCCAAGCTCTCCACTCCAGCTCCATGGGCGATCATGGCTCCAATCTCTTCCCCGGCTACAGCACCGACTCTCGCCTTCATCCCCTGCCTTGAATTTGTACGGAGGCTCTCGAGTCCAAGCAAAAGCTCCTGATACTAGCTTCTCGGTCTCCCCAAGTCGGCCTTCTCTAGGCGGACTCTCAAGTCGATCTCCCATGGTGGCCCCTGTTCCTAGTTCAGCCATGACTAGATCCTAGCGGCCTCCAATTCTCCACTCTAGGCGGCTGACTCCCGATTCCTTGCTCCGCCACATGACTGCTCGGTCGGTGCAGAGGACCGGTTCCCAGGGGTCACAACTCCCCATGGAGGCTGAAACAGAGAAACCAGCAAGGAGGCAAGGAAGAGGGTGCACATCTGCCCGAAGTCTCATGTCACGCCCCAGACCCAATATCGAGCTAGGGTGACAACCCGCCGCGTGCCGAGCATGCAAGGCGTCATAAAATTTTTCAACATAAAATATCATTATATATAATCAAGCCAAATACATCACTCAATACTATAAGTTTTGGGTTACAAACCCTTACACACCACAATAATAAAGCTTGGGCATCAAGCCCTACACATCAGTAATACTGGGGTTACAACAAAATAATGGTCTTGATTTATTTAATAGAAGATCCATCACCCCAACAGTTCATCTTCAATCTCGTGGCTCTGACAAAAACATTGTAAGATTTTTATGAGCTTACACTCAATAAGTAAGCCACGTTATACAGTCAAATCATAGCATAGCAATCAATAAGCACATAACTGATTTTCATGCTTAAACATTCCACAAATACTCAAACATGCAATGTAAGTAAACCCACTATTTATACTCTCAATGATAACTGTAAATGTGACCCACGGCCCTGCAATATCTCAATAGTGTACCAACAAGCATCCCCCTACTGAAAGGGTCCAGATACCAGGGTCACACCATATCATAATCCACAGAACACATACCCTATATGTGTGATGCCACCTCAACCAAGCAGAACACATCCTCTAGATGTGATGCCACCTCATAGAACTCAGAACACATCCTCTAGATACGTGATGCCATCTCGAACCCAAGCAGAACACGTCCTCTAGACGTGTGAATGGCATAAACAAGCAGAACACGTCCTCTAAACATGTAGGTGGCATAAACAAGCAGAACACATCCTCTAGACATGTATGTGGTATAAACAAGCAAAACACGTCCTCTAGACGTGTGTGTGGTATGACATGATAAAGAAGAACCGCGGCGATACATAACAGTACCTCACATCACATGCACTCATCATATCAATAACAACTCTATATTGTATAAACAGTGGATTATACTTACTGAACAATTGCATGTAATAAATCACATCAATGTCATAATAACTGCATCTCTCATGCATAGCATCCACATATGAAATCATAGCACATAAACAGCCATGTAATCATAATATTCATTTACCTTCAATTTAGCCAATATCCATAACAATTCTTCATGTCACAATATAATTCACAATTTATATAATGAATAAATTAATTATTAAATTGATAACTTGCTTACTTACCTCAGTACGCAATCCAATAGGTATATATCAGCTAGTCAGATGTCTGAGCACCTACAGGATTATTTACACAATTAATTTATTAGCAAAGAATATTAAAATGACCCTTAGAATTTCTACCCAGACTAGTTCACGGCCCAAATTTGGGTTTGTATATCTCCCACTATACACACCCAACTGGGGAAATAAAAATACCCCAAGAAACTAGAATTCACCCAATTCTAGCCATATAAATATTTTGCTAATCCTGGCCCGTTACGAGGCCCAAAAACTAGCCCCAATCAGCTCGCTGCACGGCCCAAAAGGCCCTGAACCGGCCGGCCTAGCCGGCCCGGTTCAATTCACAGCCACCCGATCCCCTGTTTCACCGAACAGGGGATGGGAACTTAGCCGGCGGCCAGGGCCACCGCCGGCCAAATTGAGGGCGGCCTGGCCGTCGGTGGCCGGGCCAGAGCCGCCGCCGCCAAACTCCCTCTCTCTCCCTTAATTTCTCTCATCTTCTCCCTCTCATCCGCGCACGAAGCTGTGCCGGCGGCACGGCCAGCCACCTTGGCCGGCGGACCTCCACCGGACGCACGCCCGACGTGGAGGCGACAGGCCAAAGCTCGGGCCCGGCGAGGCGGCGAGCGCCGCCGGGCCCGAACCAACCGGCGAAGCCGAACCGCCACCGTGCGAGAGAAGGGCCAATTGGCCCTCTCTCTCCTCTCTCTCTCCACCACCACCCCGCCGGACGCCTCCCCCGGCGCGGCGGAGTCGTCGCCAAATCTCAGGCCCGGCGAGGCGGCGAGCAGCCGCCGGCCTGAACCAAGGGGTCGACCGGGTTGATTTCATCTCTCTGCCTCCCGTGCTCTCTCTCTCTGTCTCCCAGTCTCTTTCTCTCTCTCATGCTCTCTCTATCTCTCTCTCTCCGCTCTCTCTCTCTCTCTCCCGCTCGCTCTCTCTCTCTCTTCTCTCTCTCTCTCTCTCTGAGAGGCAGGGGATTACCTGATGGATGAAGTGCGCCAGCGAAGGAAGGAGTCCTCTTCCTCCCTATTTAATCACCTGCGCAGCACCTCGGATCGGGGGTTTCCCGGAAGACTAAACGCTTCACCTGGAGCGAAGCGTCAGCCCAAGGAACCCAACAGACAGGAGCTTGGTTCATCTGAACCAAGCCTGGTTCATCTGAACCAAATCTGGTTCGTTTGAACCGGGTACTACATTCTCCCTCCTTATAAAAATTTCGGCCTCGAAATTGGTATACTATAAATCTCAAAAGTCAACAATCTTAAATAGATAATTTACCTTCAATTAATTGTGGATACATTTAATTTCTTCCTCCAGCTCCCAAGTAGCCTCAGAATCTGATCCTTGCGGTCCATGATACGCACAGGATGTTCCTCATATGGTAAATCCTTCCTCAACTGAATAGGCTCATAAGCTATAACATGACTGGGGTCTGAAACATACTTCCTCAACATAGATACATGGAATACATTGTGAATACTAGATAAGATCGGAGGCAGTACTAAGCTGTATGCAACCTCCCCAACTCCATATCATAAGGAATACTACACCATCTCAGAACTTAATCCTGGTGGTCCACAATGTGCACAAAATGATCTTCATAGGTCAATTCTTTCTTAAACTAAATCGGTTCAAGTTCTAACACATAACGGGGTTTGAAATACACCTCCTCAGTCATAAAGATATGAAACACATTGAACACCCAAAGAGTAATGAAGACAGTGCTAAGTTATAAGCCACCTCCTTTATTTTGATCAAAATCTCAAATGGCCCGATGTATGGTGGCTCAAATCACCTCTAACACAAATCTCATCATATCATTGATTAGTGAACTTCCAAATGATCTTCAACCTGAAATTTTAAATCTTTTGTTTAACATCAACATAACTTTTCTATTGTCTCTGAGCTACATGAAGCTGCTTTGATACTTTCTCATATTTGTTAAACCAGCTCAGTCCAAAATTTTCTCTCACACTTCATCTAAATATGAAGGGAATCTACACCTTATATCATAGACAACAAAATGAATCCATTTGAATATTGGCTTGATAATCATTAAAATAAGCAATTTTACTAAGGGTAAGAAGCTATACCAAGCACTTTCTAAATCCATCACACAGGCTCGCAAAAGCTAATTGGTTCATGCAGAATGTCCATCTATTTGAGGGTGGAAGGCTGCGCATAAATTCAGCTTAATCCACTAAGCTTTATGAGGACATCATCAAATTAAAAGAGTGAGACAATTGGGTTCAGACTCAATTTACTCAATTTACTACTAAACCAGAAACAATATTAACATTTTATCCCGCTAAAATTTATCCTTGAAATTAAACAAATTTTGTACCATTAAAGATACTCACTAGCAAACTTTTATTTCATTCCCAAGTACCCAAATGACATGTCAACTTTTAAAATTAATTTAATCTTTCTACCAAATAAAATTAAATTCCTTAAGAAGTATTTCTTTCCTGTCATCCTTTTTTTTTTTTTACCTTAACCTCTCACAACACCATCATCATAAATATCATAGAATCCATCACATGTATTATGTTATCCATTCTTAAGGTTAGTAAAACATCAGGTACTCGTAATTCCTCGATAAGACAGTTCTAAATTCTTATGACTTAGATATAAGATAGTTTCCTTCCAATGCTCTCTCAACCCATAAATAGTTGAATGTGCCATTAATCATTACAACACTTATTTTAATCATCATAACATACTTGGTTTCACTCTTGAATACTTCAAGCTAACATCAATGAATATTATGCCAATCATTTAGGATATCTTGCATAATTATCATAATCAACAAATTTAATTTCTTTGAATAAGAGTGCCATCATTAATCATCAGTATAATTAATTTATCTCCTTCATATTTATCAATAATACCACCATAACCAATCAATTTCTCTTGAATAGGTCAGTATATCCTCAATAAATAATGCAATTTAAATGATTCAAATTCTTGAATCGATTATTTCGTTACCAATGATTATCAAAATCATCTATAGATTATGCAATGTCCATGCCATAACATGACCAACTAATTTAAACCCTTTGAATATCTCAAAGTGACCTCACTGATCTAGCTCAGATGATACAAGACTTATAAGGTCAATAAAGATTGAAAATGCACTTACCATCCGAAAGACATAATTGAAAGTTATAGCAATCTCTCTATGACTTGAAAGTGATAATAGATGTACCCTTAACCATAATCCATAACTGATAATAGTCAAAATAAAATCACCTCCCTCCTATTTTCTTAACAATAATTATGCCACTTATGGATGATTGATAATTTATCCATCCTAGAGAAAGATATCTCCTTAGGAACTATGAAGAAAGGCATAATAAATTAATGAATAGATATCTTGATTTAGAAATCTATTAAAAAATAAAAATCCCATGAAACTCTTTATCAGTAAAATTTATCTTATTCTTATTACTGTTAAAATCTTTCACTGTCTAGCATCAAAATATTTGATCATTTATAGCCAAAATCAGTCTAAAGATTAATAGAGTCTACTGCTCTCAAAAACTTAAACAGTAATTGTCTCAGAATTTAAAATTTTATATTCTTCCTAAATGGTCCATCAAGATATAATATGCAGTCAACTATTTCATTAGCATCAATATCAACCATCTCCACATCTAGCAAATTAACAATCAGTTTTGAACATGCAATATCCATAATAAAAATTCTCTTAGTAAAATTCACTATATATACTGATCCATCTAGACTCAAATTCAAAAGTACTCAATTGTGATTGATAAAAAAAAAACATGTAATTAACTATTTCATTCCCAAAATATCATCAATATTAATCATCCCTATAACCGGCAGATTAGCTCATAATCTTAAACTTACAATATCAAAAATGTAAGTTCTACAAATAAAAATTTATATATATCCACATTCAAATTCAGATTTAATAACTCTAAATCCATATATCAACTCAATTGCAATATGGACATAATGGTGTTATCTTAGTCATATTAGTCATCAATTGCAATTTTCCACTACTATGTTTATTCCATATATTCATCTATCTTTTATTGCATATCCAATTAAATTTCCTCTCCCATATTATTTAAAGGTGCTACGAATCATTTCCAACAAGTTTAATGAGCTAAAACCTCTAGAAGCCCCTTGGCCTCCCCATTAGTCAAGGTCACCAGCTTGGGAGTCTCACAATATCATTGGCTTGCGATGGTTCATTCTTAATCCCTATCAAATTTGTAATTCAATTAATATCTTGATAAACTTTAAATTTCAAGCTTCCAAAGCATAATTCATGAAATTCCTTGAAAGTCATAATTGTCTCCATATTATCCTAAGCTAAAGTGTCAGGTTTCCCTAAGTATAATGTCATCAAAATATGTTCTCTATGTGTTATCATGTCAATATGTCCGTGTCCCTAGGTCATAAGTTTTCTAGTGTTATCATGTCAATATATCCGTGTCCCTAGGGTCATAACCGTTATCATGTCAATATGTCTGTGTCCCTAGGGTTAAAACTGAGCTCTGATACCACTAAAGCTGTCACGCCCCAGACCCAATATCGGGCTAGGGTGACAACCCGCCGCGTGCCGGGCAGGCAAGGCGTCATAAAATTTTTCAACATAAAACACCATTATATATAATCAAGCCAAATACATCACTCAATACTATAAGTTTTGGGTTACAAACCCTTACACACCACAATAATAAAGCTTGGGCATCAAGCCCTACACATCAGTAATACTGGGGTTACAACAAAATAATGGTCTTGATTTATTTAATAGAAGATCCATCACCCCAACAGTCCATCTTCAATCTCGTGGCTCTGACAAAAACATTGTAAGATTTTTATGAGCTTACACTCAATAAGTAAGCCACGTTATACAGTCAAATCATAGCATAGCAATCAATAAGCACATAACTGATTTTCATGCTTAAACATTCCATAAATACTCAAACATGCAATGTAAGTAAACCCACTGTTTATACTCTCAATGGTAACTGTAAATGTGACCCACGGCCCTGCAATATCTCAATAGTGTACCAACAAGCATCCCCCAACTGAAAGGGTCCAGATACCAGGGTCACGCCATATCATAATCCACCAGAACACATACTCTATATGTGTGATGCCACCTCGAACCAAGTAGAACACATCCTCTAGATGTGTGATGCCACCTCATAGAACTCAGAACACATCCTCTAGATGCGTAATGCCATCTCGAACCCAAGCAGAACACGTCCTCTAGACGTGTGAATGGCATAAACAAGCAGAACACGTCCTCTAGACGTGTAGGTGGCAGAAACAAGCAGAACACATCCTCTAGACGTATAGGTGGCATAAACAAGCAGAACACGTCCTCTAGACGTGTGTGTATGACATGATAAAGGACAACCGCGGCGACACATAATAGTACCTCACATCACATGCACTCATCATATCAATAACAACTCTATATTGCATAAACAGTGGATTATACTTACTGAACAATTGCATGTAATAAATCACATCAATGTCATAATAACTGCATCTCTCATGCATAGCATCCACATATGAAATCATAGCACATAAACAGCCATGTAATCATAATATTCATTTACCTTCAATTTAGCCAATATCCATAACAATTCTTCATGTCACAATATAATTCACAATTTATATAATGAATAAATTAATTATTAAATACTAATAACTGGCTTACTTACCTCAGTACGCAATCCAATAGGTATATATCAGCTAGTCAGATGTCTGAGCACCTACAGGATCATTTTACACAATTAATTTATTAGCAAAGAATATTAAAATGACCCTTAGAATTTCTACCCAGACTAGTTCACGGGCCCAACTTTGGGTTCATATATCTCCCACTATACACACCCAACTGGGGAAATAAAAATATCCCAAGAAATTAGAATTCACCTAGATTCTAGCCATATAAATATTTTGCTAATCCCGGCCCGTTACGGGGCCCAAAAACTAGCCCCAAATCAGTTCGCTGCACGGCCCAAAAGGCCCTGAACCGGCCGGCCCAGCCGGCCCGGTTCAATTCACAGCCACCCAATCCTCTGTTTCACCGAACAGGGGACGGGAACTTATCCGGCGGCCAGGGCCGACGCCGGCCAAATTGAGGGCAGCCCGACCACCGGTGGCCGGGCCAGAGCCGGCCGTGGCGCCAAACTCACTCTCTCTCCCTTAATTTCTCTCATCTTCTCCCTCTCATCCATGCGGTACGAAGCTGTGCCGGCGGCACGGCCGGCCACCTTGGCCGGCCGGACCTCCACCGGACGCACGCCCGGCGCCGATGGAGGCGACAGGCCAAAGCTCGGGCCCGGCGAGGCGGCGGGCACGCCGCCGGGCCCGAACCAACCGACGGAAGCCGAACCCACCGCGCAGAGAAGGGCCAATTGGCCCTCTCTCTCTCTCTCTCTCCACCACCACCCCGCCGGATGCCTCCCCCGGCGCCGGTGGAGTCGTCGGCTAAATCTCAGGCCCGGCAAGGCGGCGAGCATGCCGCCGGGCCTGAACCAAGGGGTCGACCGGTTGATTTCATCTCTCTACCTCCCGTGCTCTCTCTCTCTCTGTCTCCCAGTCTCTTTCTCTCTCTCAGGCTCTCTCTGTCTCTCTCTCTCCCGCTCTCTCTCTCTCTCTCTCCACTCGCTCTCTCTCTCTCTCTCTCTCTGAGAGGCAGGGGATTACTGATGGATGAAGTGCGCCAGCGTGAAGGAAGGAGTCCTCTTCCTCCCTATTTAATCACCTGCATAGCGCCTCGGATCGGGGGTTTTCCGGAAGACTAAATGCTTCAGCCGGTGAACCCAACAGACAGGAGCTTGGTTCATCTGAACCAAGCCTGGTTCATCTGAACGAAATCTGGTTCGTTTGAACCGGGTACTACATCTCATGTGTACACCGTAATCCCTCCGGAGCCCTTGGGGACCTCACTGGAATCAAGATACATTGCTACGAGAAGTATGGGAAGGAGTTGAATAGTTAAAAAACTTATGCAGACAAATTTATTTTATTTATTTATTTATTTATTATTATTTAAGTTTAAAATAATAAAATAATGATAAATCGATCAAATTGATTTATCTATCTACCTAAATAAGGAACTAACAGGATAATAGTGTATGTAAATGATATCAAAAAGTTAGAAAGTAAAACATAAAACCATTTTATGTTAATGATTTGATCATATCAAATTACAGTAAGATATTTTACCTTTGCAAACTGCTAGATAATCGAATAGAAGAGCTCCTTAAGCCACACATACGTATGGCCTCTATAGGTAGTTCACATTAGGGCTCTTTCCTGATCAAATCCTTTAGAGTGCTAGCTCCTTAGGATCCACGAAGGCTAATCTCCTTCTTCTTCCTTTGGAGAACAAGACGATCTTGTAGCCAAAGAAGAACTAGTAAAGGTAGAAGAGGAACCCTTTCTCAAACTACTCCTCACAACATCACAATATCCCACATTAAGATAGAAAATATTTTTCTAAGGTATAAAACCCCTAAAATTCTTCTCTCTCTACCACTTACAATAACCCTTATATAAAGGCTAGCATGAAGGGAATAGGTTTGGAAGGTAAAAGGATTTGTAGAAAGTGGAAGAGGTTTAGAAGGTAGAAGGATTTGTGAGAGTGGAAGAGGTTTGGAAGGTGAAGGGACTTGGGGAGAGGTTTTACATTTGGAAGGCGGAGGGACTTTAGGAGAGGGTTAAGGAGAAAACATTTTAGCTTTAGGTGTTACAAATTATAGTTGTAGGTTTAAATTCTGAATTCCAACCGTAATAGAATTAAATCTAAATTCTCAATTAAGACTTAAAGAATTTCAAATTTAAACTCAAAACTAATTTCAGCAAAAATTTAAATTTGAATTTGAAATTCAAATTCGAATGCAATAAAAGGTAAGAAATAGTGCATGGTTAAGTCCAATCCAATTGGACCCAAACCAAAAACATATTTGGCTTGACTCAATCATCGATCAACCTTTAGATCAAGAAGAAAACCTCTATGGTGTGTGACCCATAGGTTCGAACACTAAGCCGGTAGTACTAGAACATTTCTAGCACCAATCGAAGTCGCTATCTAACAATGACACCCGACGTCCTGATAGGTCGAAGATTACAAAGCAATAATCTGAATCCTTTGGCATATGATTACCATATAATTCATTCCTTTGACCTTATAATGCTTAGAATGACTTAGGGTTTAACTGCCAACCCCTAATAAGCACATCCATAATATGCTTCAACCTACAAGTCCTGTGACTCCTCACAAGAACTATCCTAGCCAAGGTTTTGCTAAGTTGAGACATAGTGAGACATTTACTCCAAACTATTTGAAGGGGTCAATCCCATCTTGATCCACCACTTCTTCATAAGTACTTGACTATACCAAGATACCTTTCGTCACTAGATTAGAAATCTAGGTAGTTCCACACCAAAGCATAGTGAGTTGCTTGCAAGCTACCATGATGATCTCAGATTTGAGAAACATTTATTGTAACATCCTGAAAACCTTGTAATTTATGGCATTTTCATTTGAAATGAAAGTCAGAAAGTTTCAGTGAAATATGGGTGTGTTGGCCTTTTGATAAATGTAAAGAGAAGAAATTTTGGAGTAAATAAGTATATTTCTGAATGTTAATGAGTTTGATTTAAGAAATTGAGAGACTTAAGTTTTAATGGGTTTAAATCACAAGAAAAATCAAGTTTAGTTTGAGTTTTATCCTAAAATGATGTTTTTAGTGGTTGGAGTCGACCTAATTGGAGTGGAGTCGACTCTGGCACGGTTTTAAACTTTCGGCACGCTTTGGAGTCGACCCTGCAGAGCTGGAGTCGACCCCTACTTTTCTGGAGTCGACCCCTACTTTTCTGGAGCCGACTGCTCTGTTCGAGCCGACTCCAAGACGGCAGGTTTTTCTGAGTTAAATCTTGAGAATTTCATATTTAATCCGTTTCAAGTCCGATTTGGATGCCGTTTGAACCGTTGGATTTCTAAAATCGAGTTCTTCAAGCTGGTAAAGTCTTTTCTTAGAAATGTTACATAAAAGTATCGATTTAAGTAAAAAATGATAATCTGGGCTATAAATCGATTAAAAAAATGCTATATCAGGGGCAAAATGGGAAAAGGCTCCGATGTCAATTGCTAATTGTGTTAAGGGCAACTTGGGAAAGAAAATCTAAGGGCAAAATATCATGGTTATAAGTGAGCCACGTGTTTTCCAAAAAGCGTGTTAAGAGTGTTTGAGGGCAAAAGGGAATTTGGCATGCCTTAACCCTTAAGTTTCCAATGACTTGGTCCCCAAGTCATTAGAGAAAAAGGGAAACGTGGGTTCAGCCAGAGAAAAGAAAGAAAGAAAGAAAGAGAGAAAGAAGAGGAGAAAAGAGAGGAAGAGGAAGAAGAAGAAGAAGAAAAAGGAGGAAGAAAGAGAAAGGGAAAGGGAAGCTTGGGGTTTGTGCTCGACTCCAGGTAAGCTATAGCTTCCCTAGATCTTGTATGACTTTAGATTTTCTTAGATTATTGTATTTTGAGGTAATAGTAGAAGTAATCTTGAGTAGAGAAAGGGTGGAAGAAAATAATGAGATATTAGAGGATAGATCATGTATGCATGCATGGTTCGTGGGAAAACCTCGTGTGGAGGTAATCCTAATAGCTATCGTATCTGTATGTTGACGTAGGTCAAGAGGGTTATTCCAGGGAGCCGAATACCAGAGTTGAGTACCAGTCGAGGAGTAACCTACTAAGGTGAGTGGGTTTCTCATCTAGCAATGAGAAGTTAATTTGAGCTAGTATAATGAGATTAATACCTAGTTATGGTATGTTATGTTTAGCAGAGTATTATGTATGTTTTAAATATGAGAAATGAGAACCTAGTATATGATATCTGATAAATGAGTTTTGAGCATGAGAGCATAAACACATAAGCATGAGTTTCGATGAGGGATTTTTAATGTATACATGGCATATTTGCATGATAAAGCTTTACAAATGATGTATGTATCATACTGAGCATCAGGCAGCTAGGGGGCTGATCACCCTTTAGACTGTACTGTAGCATGAGCATTGCACACTACTATCGAGCCGGCACCTCCTTGCGAACAGATCGTACGATGAACCCCAGAATCAGGGGTGAGTGCACGCTTAACCAGACCAGTGGGGCTGGTTGTGAGCAGCCCGTGGGGGCATGAATCATAGCTCAGTGGAGCTGATTACTATATATAGCCCGTGGGGGCAGAGAGAAAACCCGAGGTTCCAGGGTTAAGGAACAAAGCACTTTGCCAGGTGAACCGCACGGGTAAGGGGTGCTATTTGTGCGGGGATCCTGTTGCTAGTCACGCACCCGATGAGAGTACACCTACGGAAGGGCGACTGTAGGGTGGTACCTCAGAGGCATTACACACACAGCCCAGCATCATGAGATCTAAAAGCATATGTTGTGATATAAAAAGGGCCAATGGGCCAAATAGTTATCCCGAGAGGGAGAGCTTACTTGAGATGCCAGTGGGCAAGCAGATCCTGGGAGTCTGGGTCTGGGTTGTAGATAAAGAATGCATATCTTCATATTGTAATGCATGGATTTTTATCTTAATGAGTTATCTTTCAGTGAAAAGTTATTATAGAGTATTTCAGTACTGATATGTTATTTGAAGAATAAGCTACATTTTATTTTATCTGATATCATGTTAAAAATGTACTTTGAGTTGTACAAGCTAAATAGTTTCAGCATACGATTGAAATTAAGAGGTTATGGTTCTCTATTTCTCCATAGTTAGATGGTTATCCAGTCACTGGGACTTAGGTCTCATCCCTCTATGATTTAAATGTTCTTTCAGATCAGTGAGTATTTCTGCCAGGATCACAAGATAAGCAGGACAGAACCCTTAGCTGGTGAAGCTTGCTTGGATGCAAGAGTGTATAAATGCTAGCCTTGTATATTGAGAGAGTGTGGTTTGATATTTGTATTTTGTATATGTGTATGTGTACAGTGAGATGTAATGATGTTTTAGACCTTTTTGGATATGAATACGAGACTTATGTTTTGGAGAAAATTATGAGCATGATGTGTGCACTTAGGATTTTGATGTCGATTGTGAATGTGATCTTGTAAACTGCCTGAGGAATGTCATGAAAAATATTATCTGAGCAGGTTGATGCTTAGTGTTGATTGAGTGATTTGTGTATATAATTGAGATGAAAATGAAAAGTTTTTAACAGGATGTGTTTTCGTGTGTCTGCCACTTATGATAATTAGTTGGGGTTCTCTAGCTCTTTATGGAGCGCTACATAAAGACTAGTAAAACTCTATCCGATTACCACAAGTGTGCAGGTGTGCTGTCGGTGGCCCCAGAGAGGAGGGGGAGCTGACAAGTTTTGGTATCAGAGCCCTAGGTTATTAGGTCCTAGGGGAATAAGTATGAGTATGAGTCTAGGATGATTGAATGTTTATGATTATAGCTATTGAATGATGAAACTGATGTAATGAATAATGTCTTGTAGGACGATTACTACAAAGGCATCTAGAGAGACAGAGCAATCTTCAGGCAGGGATAGAAGCAAAGGTCAAAGTAGACTCAGAAGGTCAGTTAGAAGAAGTCAAATTGATAGAATGGCTTCTAGTGATTCCACCGAGCCAGTATCTAAGGAGGCTAGAGTGAGGGCGTCTTCAGAGCAGATGCCAGAGTCTTCTTCACAGTCTATTACCCCTGTGCCAGTAGACCCATCTCGAGTACAGACTCAGGGGCCTAGTATGTCAGAGTTGGTAGGCATGATTACTCAGGCTGTGGTAGCAGCTGTGGGTGCTAGTTCTAGCCTTCCATCTAAAAATACGGAGGTTGTGAGGAATGTGGAAAGAGCCAGAAAGTTAGGGGCTCTGGAGTTCCAGGGAACTACTGATCCTATTCAGGCCGGGGCATGGCTGCAGAGGATCGAGAGAGTATTTGATGTGATGGGATGCTCTGAGGAGCAGAGGCTGAGTATTGCCACCTTTTTACTGGAGGGTAGAGCCCAGAGTTGGTGGAGATCTATTCAGGGCAGGCAGCCCCAGGGAGTGGAGTTGACATGGGAAAATTTTAGAAGAGAATTTCATCAGCAATATTATTCTGAGATTTATAGGGATCAGAAGAGGAGGGATTTCCTTTGTCTGACTCAGGGGAGGATGTCCGTGGCAGATTATGAAGCCACTTTTGTGGAGTTATCTCAGTTTGCTAGGGCCTTGGTGGCTGATGAGAGGGAGAGATGTCGACTATTCCAGGATGGATTGAATCTCCCTATTAAAGCCAAGACCTGTATGCAGACCTACAATAGTTACTCTGAGTTGGTGCAGGGAGCACTCAAAGCCGAGGAGATTGAAAAAGAATATATGAGTAGGAGGCAGGATAGAATGAAAAGAAGTGCTCCTAGTTATTCTTCTGCTCCGGGAGGGACTCAGCCATTTAAGAAACCCCAGAGGACTGGACAGTTTTATTCTGGGTTTAGAGCCCCTGGTGATGTGGGCAGAGATCAGTATCTGTGTCAGCATCTAGCCCAGTTCAAAGAAAGCCTTATGGGGGTGTGCCTCAGGTTGCCACCAGCAGGGTGTCTGGTGATGTAGGGGAGCAGGGTCGTCCTTCTGGTGGAGGGAGAAATATACCTCCATGTAATGTATGTGGAAAACTTCATTTGGGAGAATGTAGAGGGGCAATAAGGGATGTTATATTTGTGGTGATCTAGGTCACCTGAAGAGAGATTGCCCTAGGAGAGGGCAGCAGGCTGGTGGGCTTCCTCAGGGGCCAGTAATGCCAAGGGGACAGCCTAGTAGGAGGGGTGATGGTAGTGTTGTGGCTTCAGCCAGTCAGGTGGGGCCTAATGTTAATCAGCCAGGAGGGTCATCCAGTATTCCGAGAGCCGAGGCCAGAGTGTTTGCCATGACCAGGCAGGAGGCTCAGATTGATCCTGATGTGGTGACAGGTATGCTACCCATCGATAATCATGATGCTTATATTTTAATTGATTCTGGATCTACGCATTCATTTATCTCATGTGAGTTTGCTAAGCATCTAGTTAGAGATGTGGGCCAGTTGGGTAGTCAGTTGGTAGTATCTATGCCCGTAGGGAGGCCTTTTATAGCAGACCAAGTGTATAGAGGTTGTGATATTTCTGTGGAGGGTCAGAAATTAGCAGCAGATTTGATTCCTTTGAGGTTGAAAGAGTTTGATGCCATTTTGGGGATGGATTGGCTATCTGTGCATAGAGCCAGAGTAGATTGCTTAAGGAAGGAGGTGATGTTACAAACTTCTGATGATAGAGAGGTCTGTTTTGTTGGTGATAGGAGGGGGTTACCCTCAGGAGTGATTTCAGCTCTGTCAGCCAATAAAATGCTAGCAAAGAGATGTGAAGCCTATTTAGCTTGTGCAGTGAGCCTAGAGGGCAATGGTTTAGAGCTGACGAATATCCCTGTGGTAAGGGATTTTTCAGATGTATTTCCTGAGGAGCTGCCAGGGTTACCTCCTGACAGAGGATTTGATTTCAGTATAGATCTAGCCCCAGATACCAGACCAATAGCCAGGGCACCTTATAGAATGGCTCCAGTTGAATTGAAAGAATTGAAAAGTCAGTTACAAGAATTATTGGATAAAGGGTTTATTAGACCCAGTATATCACCATGGGGTGCACCAGTGTTGTTTGTGAAGAAAAAGGATGGTACCTTGAGGTTGTGTATAGACTATAGACAGTTGAACAAGGTGACCATTAGAAACAATTATCCATTGCCAAGGATCGATGATTTGTTTGATCAGCTGCAGGGGGCAGCAGTGTTTTCAAAGATTGATCTGAGATCTGGGTATCATCAATTGAGAATAAAGAATGAGGATATATCTAAGACTGCTTTCAGGACCAGATATGGTCATTATGAGTTCTTGGTAATGCCATTTGGCTTGACAAATGCTCCAGCTGCTTTTATGGGTCTGATGAATCAAGTATTTCAAGAGTATCTAGATAAATTTGTGATAGTATTCATTGATGACATCTTGATTTATTCTAGAAGTAGTGAAGAGCATGAACAGCATCTGAGGACAGTTTTGCAGATATTAAGAGAAAAGCAATTATATGCAAAGTTTAGTAAAAGTGAATTTTGGCTGGATGAGGTAAAGTTCTTGGGACATGTAGTTTCAGCCAAAGGTATTATGGTAGATCCTCAAAAGATTGAAGCTATAGTAAATTGGGTATCACCTACCAATCAGACTGAGGTGAGGAGTTTCTTGGGGTTAGCAGGATATAGAAGATTTATAGAAAATTTCTCGATTTTGGCTTCTCCTATGACTAAGCTGCTTAGAAAGAATATCAAGTTTGATTGGTCTAATGAATGCCAGAAGAGTATGGATGAATTGAAAAAGAGATTAACCTCAGCCCCAATCCTAATACTACCTGATAGTGCCAGTGATTATGTGATCTATAGTGATGCCTCATTGAAGGGTTTGGGGTGTGTTTTAATGCAGAATGGGAAAGTAGTGGCTTATATATCTAGACAGTTGAGATCCCATGAAAAGAATTACCCCACCCATGATTTGGAGTTAGCTGCTGTTATATTTGCATTGAAGGTTTGGAGGCACTACTTGTATGGAAGAAGATGCCAGATATTTACTGATCATAAGAGCTTGAAATATATTCTGACCCAGAAGGAATTGAATTTAAGGCAGAGAAGATGGATTGAATTGATTAAAGACTATGATTGCACTATTGAGTATCACCCAGGGAAAGCTAATGTTGTGGCTGATGCCTTGAGTCGAAAGTCTATGGCCACATTGGCTTCTATCAGAACCGTACAGCTACCCTTGATGATTGAGTTAAGGAGGTTAGATGCAGAGCTAGCTGTAGAAGAATCAGGAGCCTTGTTGGCTACTTTCAGAGTGAGACCCCAAATGCTAGAAGAAATAAGAGAAGCTCAGTTGCTAGATCTACATTTGCTTAAAGCTAGAGATTTAATTCAGAGTGGGTCTCAGTCAGAGTTTTCTGTTAGAGGTGATGGAGTGTTATTATTCAAGGGCAGAGTTTGTGTGCCAGCTGTGGAATCAGTGAAAGATCAGATTTTAAGGGAAGCACATAGCTCAGCTTATTCAATGCATCCAGGTAGTACTAAGATGTATAGAACTATCAAACAGAATTACTGGTGGAATGGTATGAAAAAGGAGATAGCTGAGTATGTATCTAAGTGTTTGGTGTGTCAGCAGATTAAGGCTGAACATCAGTGTCCAGCTGGAAAGCTTCAGCCTCTGTTTGTGCCAGAGTGGAAGTGGGAGCATATAACTATGGATTTCGTTGTAGGACTCCCAAAGACCAGAAGGGGCAATGATGCTATATGGGTGATAGTTGATAGATTGACTAAGTCTGCTCATTTTCTGCCTATTAAGATTGTCTTTACCTTGGATAGATTAGCAGAATTATATGTGCATGAAATTGTGAGTAGGCATGGTGTGCCAGTATCGATAGTATCAGATAGGATCCAAGGTTCACATCTCAATTTTGGGCAGAATTACAGAAAGCTTTGGGGACTAAATTGAGGTTCAGTACAGCATTTCATCCCCAAACCGATGGTCAGTCAGAAAGAACCATCCAGACACTGGAGGATATGCTGAGAGCTTGTGTCATGGAATTTTCTGGTAGCTGGGATGATCATCTACCTTTAATAGAGTTTGCTTACAATAACAGCTACCATTCTAGCATTGATATGGCACCATATGAGGCCTTGTATGGGAGAAAATGTAGAACTCCAGTGTGTTGGGATGAGGAGGGAGAGAGAAGGCTGTTAGGCCCTGAGTTAGTGCAGCTTACAGCAGATCAAGTTAAAATTATAAGAGCTAAATTAAAGGCAGCCCAGGATAGACAGAAGAGCTATGCAGATAAAAAGCATAGAGAGGTAAAGTTTGAGGTTGGAGATAGAGTCTTTCTGAAGGTATCTCCTTGGCGAGGTATTATGAGATTTGGAAAGAAAGGCAAGTTGAGTCCCAGGTATATTGGACCCTATGAAATTCTGGAAAGAGTTGGGACACTAGCTTATAGATTGGCTTTACCTCCAGAGTTATCTCAGATTCATAATGTATTTCATGTATCAATGCTTAGGAGGTATGTGCCGGATTCCTCTCATGTGATTCAGTCTGAGACTATAGAGTTACAGGGGGATTTATCATTTGCAACAGAACCAGTGAAGATCTTGAGTAGGGAGATTAAGCAGCTCCGCAGTAAAAGAATTCCATTAGTTAAGGTGCAATGGTTAAATCATCAAAAAGAGGAGGCTACATGGGAGCGAGAGGATGAGATGAGATTGAAGTACCCCCATCTATTTGAAAATATATCTAGCTAAATTTCGAGGACGAAATTTCTTAAGAGGGGGAGAATTGTAACATCCTGAAAACCTTGTAATTTATGGCATTTTCATTTGAAATGAAAGTCAGAAAGTTTCAGTGAAATGTGGGTGTGTTGGCCTTTTGATAAATGTAAAGAGAAGAAATTTTGGAGTAAATAAGTATATTTCTGAATGTTAATGAGTTTGATTTAAGAAATTGAGAGACTTAAGTTTTAATGGGTTTAAATCACAAGAAAAATCAAGTTTAGTTTGAGTTTTATCCTAAAATGATGTTTTTAGTGGTTGGAGTCGACCTAATTGGAGTGGAGTCGACTCTGGCACGGTTTTAAACTTTCGGCACGCTTTGGAGTCGACCCTGCAGAGCTGGAGTCGACCCCTACTTTTCTGGAGTCGACCCCTACTTTTCTGGAGCCGACCCTATTTCTGCTGGAGCCGACTCCAAATCTGTTCGAGCCGACTCCAAGACGGCAGGTTTTTCTGAGTTAAATCTTGAGAAATTCATATTTAATCCGTTTCAAGTCCGATTTGGATGCCGTTTGAACCGTTGGATTTCTAAAATCGAGTTCTTCAAGCTGGTAAAGTCTTTTCTTAGAAATGTTACATAAAAGTATCGATTTAAGTAAAAAATGATAATCTGGGCTATAAATCGATTAAAAAAATGCTATATCAGGGGCAAAATGGGAAAAGGCTCCGATGTCAATTGCTAATTGTGTTAAGGGCAACTTGGGAAAGAAAATCTAAGGGCAAAATATCATGGTTATAAGTGAGCCACGTGTTTTCCAAAAAGCGTGCGTTAAGAGTGTTTGAGGGCAAAAGGGAATTTGGCATGCCTTAACCCTTAAGTTTCCAATGACTTGGTCCCCAAGTCATTAGAGAAAAAGGGAAACGTGGGTTCAGCCAGAGAAAAGAAAGAAAGAAAGAAAGAGAGAAAGAAGAGGAGAAAAGAGAGGAAGAGGAAGAAGAAGAAGAAGAAAAAGGAGGAAGAAAGAGAAAGGGAAAGGGAAGCTTGGGGTTTGTGCTCGACTCCAGGTAAGCTATAGCTTCCCTAGATCTTGTATGACTTTAGATTTTCTTAGATTATTGTATTTTGAGGTAATAGTAGAAGTAATCTTGAGTAGAGAAAGGGTGGAAGAAAATAATGAGATATTAGAGGATAGATCATGTATGCATGCATGGTTCGTGGGAAAACCTCGTGTGGAGGTAATCCTAATAGCTATCGTATCTGTATGTTGACGTAGGTCAAGAGGGTTATTCCAGGGAGCCGAATACCAGAGTTGAGTACCAGTCGAGGAGTAACCTACTAAGGTGAGTGGGTTTCTCATCTAGCAATGAGAAGTTAATTTGAGCTAGTATAATGAGATTAATACCTAGTTATGGTATGTTATGTTTAGCAGAGTATTATGTATGTTTTAAATATGAGAAATGAGAACCTAGTATATGATATTCTGATAAATGAGTTTTGAGCATGAGAGCACACATAAGCATGAGTTTCGATGAGGGATTTTTAATGTATACATGGCATATTTGCATGATAAAGCTTTACAAATGATGTATGTATCATACTGAGCATCAGGCAGCTAGGGGGCTGATCACCCTTTAGACTGTACTGTAGCATGAGCATTGCACACTACTATCGAGCCGGCACCTCCTTGCGAACAGATCGTACGATGAACCCCAGAATCAGGGGTGAGTGCACGCTTAACCAGACCAGTGGGGCTGGTTGTGAGCAGCCCGTGGGGGCATGAATCATAGCTCAGTGGAGCTGATTACTATATATAGCCCGTGGGGGCAGAGAGAAAACCCGAGGTTCCAGGGTTAAGGAACAAAGCACTTTGCCAGGTGAACCGCACGGGTAAGGGGTGCTATTTGTGCGGGGATCCTGTTGCTAGTCACGCACCCGATGAGAGTACACCTACGGAAGGGCGACTGTAGGGTGGTACCTCAGAGGCATTACACACACAGCCCAGCATCATGAGATCTAAAAGCATATGTTGTGATATAAAAAGGGCCAATGGGCCAAATAGTTATCCCGAGAGGGAGAGCTTACTTGAGATGCCAGTGGGCAAGCAGATCCGATGGGAGTCTGGGTTGTAGATAAAGAATGCATATCTTCATATTGTAATGCATGGATTTTTATCTTAATGAGTTATCTTTCAGTGAAAAGTTATTATAGAGTATTTCAGTACTGATATGTTATTTGAAGAATAAGCTACATTTTATTTTATCTGATATCATGTTAAAAATGTACTTTGAGTTGTACAAGCTAAATAGTTTCAGCATACGATTGAAATTAAGAGGTTATGGTTCTCTATTTCTCCATAGTTAGATGGTTATCCAGTCACTGGGACTTAGGTCTCATCCCTCTATGATTTAAATGTTCTTTCAGATCAGTGAGTATTTCTGCCAGGATCACAAGATAAGCAGGACAGAACCCTTAGCTGGTGAAGCTTGCTTGGATGCAAGAGTGTATAAATGCTAGCCTTGTATATTGAGAGAGTGTGGTTTGATATTTGTATTTTGTATATGTGTATGTGTACAGTGAGATGTAATGATGTTTTAGACCTTTTTGGATATGAATACGAGACTTATGTTTTGGAGAAAATTATGAGCATGATGTGTGCACTTAGGATTTTGATGTCGATTGTGAATGTGATCTTGTAAACTGCCTGAGGAATGTCATGAAAAATATTATCTGAGCAGGTTGATGCTTAGTGTTGATTGAGTGATTTGTGTATATAATTGAGATGAAAATGAAAAGTTTTTAACAGGATGTGTTTTCGTGTGTCTGCCACTTATGATAATTAGTTGGGGTTCTCTAGCTCTTTATGGAGCGCTACATAAAGACTAGTAAAACTCTATCCGATTACCACAAGTGTGCAGGTGTGCTGTCGGTGGCCCCAGAGAGGAGGGGGAGCTGACATTTATATCCATATCCCTTCGCGAGCAACCCTTGGCATAAGGGAGCTCCACAGATGGGTCACGTTTAATGAAATATCACACATTTCATAGTATGCCATACTAATGTGTCCACACTCCTTGGCAAGAGGACAACTAACCTATATGACATACATCAACCTATACTTGATATGCTGCCATCCTATAACAATGTATCCTTTGGTTGCAAATAGTTTTAAGAACTACTCAATATATCCTCTCTATATCGAATGCAAGGTAGTTCTAAGGACTCCATCATACAAGAGCTTTTTACAGAAAAATGTAAATATGATAAACTGCCAAAAAAATATTTTTATTTATTATAAAGTTCATATATAATTATAATGAGCATAACTATCTACAGCCTAGACGATTGGCTTTGGAACACATTTCTCAACACGAGCTCCATCACCCGGCCACCTCCGATTCCAGACAGGTCCGACAGCCTTCAGCTCCCACTCTGTGCCTTTGGCTTCCGGCTACCCTTTCTAGCGGCCACGTTGCACTTACTGGTTCAGCACATGCATGAGGATGCCCATGGCAATGTGGCAGGCAGGCATAGGAGGCAGGAGGCTTACATGCACAGGAATATATACATGAGGCCCACATACCTGGCTCCACCATTGTCCGTACACGCATAGAAAAGGGTACAGAATAATCAAGTAGCCACCCACCTCCGATGGGACAGTGCCTGTAACTCAGACATGCCACTAAGAAGCAAGCAACACTATAAATACTTTAACAAGTGGCAGCACCTCAAGTCTCACAGACATCAGCCCTGACATTCCATCCATAAAATCATCATTTATCATGAAGCCCCAACCACTCAGATCAGATGAACCCCAAAAGTCATCATCCATCATGAGGCTCTATGTGACTCACTAGATGACAAGTCTTCAAACTTCTCAGGCAAGCCACATAGAGTCCAAAGATGAATAAAATGGATAAGAGGACCCCGATGAGGTAACCACAACAATACTCATAAACGCTCATCCTCACTGCTCTAAGCCTCTCTCTCTTTCGAGCTTTCGCTCACAGCTGTTGTTCAGAGCACTGACTTGAGCATCAAAGAGTCTCTATTAGAATCTCAGTCCCTGAGACTTTTTCCGGGCTCCCAAACATGAGAAGCTTGCCGAAAGATCCCGAGCTCACTGGAAAAGGCGACTGGACACTCGCAAATGTTCGAGGAGGGTGATCAGGCAACAAGTACAATACAAGTCCAATTAAAAAATCTAAAATGCTAAGATTCAGGAATTAAATCAAATCAAATCTTATTCGCATTTAAGTTCAGCATCTAACTTTTTTTTATAACTAAATCTATTGATTGACAATTAAACATAAATTCATCAAAAAAATAAGTAAAATTAAAAAGAGCTAACTTAAGCTTAAATTTTATGTAAAAGCTTTTAATTCTATTCAAGTAATTAATTATTCTTAAGATATTTAAAATATTCACTAATATACTTAAAGATATTATAAATAAGAATCTATTAAAATAAATAAATAAATAATATAATTAAGTGAAAAATATGGGAAGAGATCAGGTTGTTAAAATGAAAAGAAAACATAGTTTAAATGGGAGACCATTTAATAAATTAATAAAGAGAATTGAAGTGAAAAAAAGATTTATATAATTAATATTTATGAGTCAGGTCAATTAAAAAAAATACAAGATCCAACTCAGGGTTTAAATGAATCTAATTTTAAAATCCGACCAATTTAGGTTTGGAAAAGTCTTTGTATACTGCTTTCGGTGCAGCAAATTCCTATGTGGATTGCATTACTTTTTTTATTGGTTCACATGAATCCTACATGACTTAATGTGTTGGGACAAAATGAGATAGTAGGGATATCATCTTAAATTTTGATATGACATATTAATACATGTTCATTTTTTTTTTTGGAATTTGCGTACAGACGTAGTGCATATTTTCTGAATGGGTGTTGTAAATTTATAACTACAATATCATAAATTAACAATTGAAATATCATAACTTTTTTTTGGCATTCTAAACTGATGTCTTAATTTTATAACTACATTATCATAATTTTACAACTGGTATGTCATCTTAAATTTTGACGTCATGTGCATTAATACCTGTTCAGCTTTTTTTTTAGAATTTATGTATAGACATGTTTTTTGAGTGGATATCATAATTTTATAACTATGGTATCGTAAATTTTCAACTGAATGTCATAATTTTTTTGAGTGTCTTAAATTTATAACTACGTAATTTTATAACTGGGATGTCATTTTAAATTTTAACGTGATGTGCATTAATACCTGTTCAGCTTTTTTTTTTAGAATTTGTGTACAGACACGTTATGAATGGGTGTCGTAATTTTATAACTACGGTATCGCAAATTTACAAATGGGTATCGTAATTTTTTTTGTTTTTTGAACGGATGTCGTAATTTTATAATTATGATGTCATAATTTTACAACTATGGTGTCATAATTTTTTTTCGTCGGGATATTGTAAAGTTGTCTTAATG
This sequence comes from Calamus simplicifolius, assembly GCA_900491605.1. Classification (NCBI taxonomy): domain Eukaryota; kingdom Viridiplantae; phylum Streptophyta; class Magnoliopsida; order Arecales; family Arecaceae; genus Calamus; species Calamus simplicifolius. The sequence continues at coordinate 758,053 of UESW01004044.1, forward strand.
TTTTTGAATGTGTGTCGTAATTTTACAATTATAGTGTTATAATTTTACATATGGAGTATCTTAATATTTTTTTGAAAGACAAGCTATCTCATTCCGTTCTATCAAAGATAGTATAGTATTTATAAATTTGAAATCATGACCCCTGCTATCTCATCTTATCATGTTAAATAATATAAAATAAATATGAACCAATAAAAAAAGATGATGCAATTCACATAAAATTTGTAGAACTAGATACGGTGCACCAAGTCTTTTCCTTTAGATTGGTTTTAAAGAACAGGTCAAGTGGGGTCTGGATCGGTCCATGAGTCTTGGGTCGGGTGGGGTCTGGATCGGTCCACGAGTCCATCTTAGCCATTTGTACAGCCTTACTATAAAAAGAGACTAAAATATCCCTTTGAACAAAAATTCTTTCCGAAACTTACCCATTCAAAGGCAAATCTTATGATATATATCCTAGGCTATTCTTATGATACGCTTTGCCTTGCGAGCGTGATAACCTTTTGGATGCGGCCAATTTTCAACACGCAGACATTCAAGGCAGTATTGAGAGAAACGTATGCATAGGCCGTCGGACATTTCTGACGCTCTTGAACAACCACTCCCAGATGACGATGGTGACGTGACATTACAAGTTAACGGCCCATTTCGGACGTACATGACAATGACGACGGAAAAGTCTTTGTGGCCCTTCAATGTACATAACGCGCATCAAATATACAGTCAATATGAGCAATTTAACTGCACGTCTACGTCACTAAACGTGCCATGAATCAATGGATTATAACGTGCAATACATGCGCAATAGCATGGATTATGACGTATAATACATGCGCAATAGCATAAGTATATAGTTAATTTATATATTTGATACATGCTTTATGCATAAAAAATGTATGTATAAAAACTTTTTCACGACAACCTTTTGAATTTTTTATCTATTATAATTCATCATTTACAATAACTCTCAATAGAGTGATAGAGGACATAATAAGTAGAAAAATATATTTTTCATAGAAATGCATTTCGCGATGCATTGGGTTGCATACTTAAGTTTTTAATTATCTGCATGCCATCGAAAAAAAAAGCTAGCATCTTTTCGAAAGGCAAGAGCGTGAATCGATGATTTTTTTTTAAAAAAAAAAATCTCTTTTCCTTCCCTAGTTCCAATCAACTTTAGATTATCGTATTTCCCGTAAAAAGACCATACGGTCACTGTTTAGATAGAACTTTCGGCCGCTTCCTCTCTTTATCTTCTGGTCGAACATGCATCTAGATGCATATAAAAATAGGCCAGTATGCAAAAGATCAAAATCAAAATCCACCTAGGGAAAGTCTAAGGGCATACATTATAGTATAAATATGTATAAAATTTTTCTAAATATCTATATTCTTATAGATATGTATAGAATCAAAATTTAAGTATATATAAAGAAAAATTAAGTATTTATAAAATAGTATAAGTGCATATAAGATAATTTCAAATATGTACGTGCTTCAAATTTAAGTATGGATAAGATTTTAGGTGTGTATAAAATGGTGTAGATATATACACGATTATTTCAATTGAGTACATGATTAAAACTCAAATATGTATAGGACGATAAAAGCACGTGCAGGGTGTGTATAGAGAAAGTGAGTGATTTTAATACTAATTTTTAGCATTATATTTTTTAAGAATACAAATGATCACATTCTTTGATAATTTAATCCTAATAAGATGATGATGGAAGAAATAGAAATTGATCATCTCCCTACCTCTCAAATAATAAAAAGAAGGGAGGGGAGAATGAATAAATGACTTAAACATCTTGCTCTAATTTTTTTATATCAAGACACGTTGAATCATATAAAACTAAAGAACCATTTGATTTAGGGTAGGTCAAAATGAATTGGTAGCCGGTAGAGAATTGACGTTTGATCATCCTTGATCTATACTAAGTTGATACCAAAGCCTATATACAATTAAATAATCTTATAAACACTTAATTTTTGATCCTGTACACTCTTAAATAATTCTGTACATACTTAAATCAGCTTGTACACACTTAAAGTAATCATGTACGTACTTAAATTTGAAGCATGTACATACTTGAAATAATTTTATACATACTTATATCACTCTATATACATTGCGCTTTCCTAGACATACTTAAATTTTGAATCTATACACATTTAAAAGAATGCTATACACACTTATTCCATCATATACATATTTAGAAGAATCTTATACATATTTATAGCATCCTGTACTATATACTTAATCCTTCCCTATACACATTTAAATTTAATCCCATTCATACTTAGAAAAATGTTGTATGCTTGAATTTTAATACTGTACATACTTTAAAATAATTTTATATGCACTTATACCATCCCATACAAACTTAGTCTTTCATTATATATATTTGAATTTTATTCATGCACATATTTAAAGGAATATTGTATGCATTTATACTAATATGTGCACTTAGTTTTTTTTAAAAAAAGATTACACAATTAGATTTTGAGTTTGTATACGACTTGTCTATTGCTGTATGTACTTAGTCCTCTCGCTTTTCCGGGTCAGAGAATAAGGTATCGGAGATTTGTATGCGAATAAGTAGTGGATTAACTTCCAACTTCATAGAAGAAAACGATAATTTATTAAGCAATAATTCCCAAACTACATGCACGCATAAGCTTGTGCACCGAATTGAAAAGAGCACATAACGCTTAACGAGATCACCACGTGTTCGATCTTATGCGGACCGCGAAGTAGACTTTGAGCCGACAGAAACGGAACCGGATCCGGCCCGGTAGCCGTTGTAAGACTCCGCATCGGAATCCGAACCATCCGAGCCGGAGAACAACTCCGACAAGCGGTTCCTCAAGTCCTCCGGCGAGAACTTCACCACCGCCGAGTCGTCCAGCAACGCCCGGCACTTCTCGTAGAAACGCCAATACGCCGGCAGGATCATCCCCTGGACCACCGCCCTCGCCTCCTCCCTCATCTCAACATCCGCCACCACCCACTCGGCCTGGCTCAGCCAAGCTTCCTCAAGACTTGCGTTGAATGCCCGCATCCGTTCCTGCGCCTCCGCCGGCGCCACCTGCCCCGCCGGGATCGCCGCCACCACCTTGCTCCATCCCAGCCGCTCGAAGTTTGACGCATAGTGTTTGGCCTTCGCCGCGTGCCGCGCCGCCCACTCCTCGCCTAGAAGGTGCTTCAGTCGACTCCCCCGAACCTTGTTCACTATATACTGAAGGTTGTTGGCGAGGAAAAGGTAGGACAGCGACACCTCCCGGTAGAACCCTGCCTTGCCGTCAAGCTGGCAGAGGAGTACAAGAACGAGCCATGCGAGCCGGACGGTGACCGGAGACGTGGGCCTCTCGTCGGAGTTCGAGGTGGAGGAGGCGGAGGCCTGCGAGGTGTCGAAGAAAAATTCGGGAAGCGAGGACGGCATCTGAAGAGGGAAGTCAGCGAATATGTTGGCAAGCGCGGCGTCGTAGTCAGCAAGCAAGGCGATGTAGTTCATGCAGTAGCGGGTCAGTGGGTGGACTCCACCGCCAGGAGCCGGCGATTTGGAGGCGTCCTTTTGCATCGCCGCCTCGAAGTCGGCGAGGGTGGCCCGGACGGCCTCGGCGAGCTTAACGAGAGAATTCAGCGCCTGGGTTGGAACTGCATCAGTGGATTCAAAAGAGAAGACAGGCTCGACCTCCGGCCAGAACTCGGCGATTGCGTTGTAGAGATCCAATAGCCGGAACATCTTCTCCGGCGAACGCTTCGATTTCGCCACCGATTCCGGGAAACGGAGGAATTGGACGGCAGCGTCCCTAGCGATGTCGGCGAAGCATGCCTCCCGGATGGAATCCGAGCCGGCGAAGACGTGGTCCAAGAGTACCCGCTCGCCGGAGAAGAGCGTCTTCACGGCCACCCTGGATGCACCGAGCCAGGTACCGATTTTGGAGTCGAGTGACTCCCAGCCTAGCTTCCGGATCTGGGACGGGCTGAGCTTCTCGAAGCCTAGCCGGCAGAGGCTCTCGTCGACGATGGACTTGCGGAAGGTCTTGTAGATCCGGATGCATTCCTTGCCGTACCCTACCGAGATCATGGTCTTGGCGATTGAATGGAGATCGGCCATCGCGGCGGTGGCGGCACGCTCGACCTCACCGATGGACTCCCCGGCCGCGCAGATGTCATCTTCCGATGACCCGCCGGTATCGTCTTCGACGTCGGAGACACTGGAGATAGACGTCCGGGCGGAGACCGACTCGGGGTCGAGTTGGTCGCGGTTGGCGGAGAGGATCTGGTAGAACTCTTTCTCGAGGCGGCGTATGGCAGCCTGCATCAGAGTCTGGGCACGGACCAGCACGTTTGATCTCGACGCTGGGTTATTCCCCTGGCCCGAAACGAAATCGAGCATGGTGCGCTGGAGGTCTGAGACGGCTAGAAGGAAGCGGCGGGCTTCGGCGCGGTCTTCATAGAAGAGGGAGGTGATTTTGGCGAAGGAGGAGGCTTCCGGATCCCACTTGGTGATGATGGCCTCCACGGCCATCACCTTGTCATGCATCGTGGTGGCGGGGTGCCGAGGGGAAGGCGGAGCGGGGGATGAACGTTCATGATGACGGAAAGAGAACGAGTAGGAGGGAAGAGTTTTCTAATCCCTTTACTCGTCGGCATCGATCCTTGGTAGCTAAAAAATTGGAAGAAGAGTATAGCCGCCTCTCCTTGGTTATATAGCTGTGGCGAAGCACCAGACAACGTGACGATCGAGTGGTGCAACGAGGCCGACAATGACATGGCGTGAGACGTTTTGCTAGACTGGGACTCTCTCTATGTTTGACCTACTTTCGATTGTTTTATTTACAAGAAATCGAATGAGGGCGGGGAAGGCAACTCTCAGCCACGTAGAGCGTGGAATAGTTTGAAACGTACGTGTCGCCAGCTTTCATAACGAACTTGGAAATAGAGAAGTTATTGGAAGGGAGTACGTTCCTGTGGTCCGGGAGACAGCAGAAAACCTAACCGGCGATCAAAATATATACTCGTAAACAAGTGGGGAAAGGAGAAATCGCCAGCGCGACTCGGAAAAAGAAAAATAAGAAAAGAAAAGAGGAGGGGACCGGGTGGTAGGGCGGTGATGCGCATTTAATGAGAGAGATTAATTGCGGACTATTCAGCCAACGATGTTGAAGGAAAGCCATGGGCTCGAAAACATTACCTCGTCTATGTAATCATCGATCATTGATTTGGACTATTAAGGACAACCTAGCTTCTGAATTACATGGCCTTGATGAACTGCATTATTCCAGTTGTGCCACGTTAGACGGATGGCGAAGGGTGCGCAAATGGCCTCCAAGCGTAGAGTTTTCACCCAAGTCAATGCTGAACTGCTACCAGATCATGAAAGATCGTGGCAAATCAGACTACACAACGCTGGATTAATTCCTTGTGTGGTCGTCTACAAACAAACATACATTCTATGGTGAACAAATGGTTGGTGTTTTGCCAATTGGGAATAGGAGGGATGGCGAGCAGACGGACTGACATCAATCAATGGAGAGCTCATTAATTCACTTTCATGAAGTTAACACCTTTTAAGCTCAATCATGACAGATTGCAGGGCCTTCAACATACACCATGTGGAAATTGGCTCATCCATCTCCTTATCGATTCTGCACGTACACTCGTCCGTCCTTAGATCGTTCATTGCACAGATTTCAAAGTGAAATAAAGAATGATTTATTAGTGCATGAATGAAATTTAAGTCTGGATGAGATGGGGGCCATGTATTATAATATTAATTTTTTAATTTAAATATATTTAAAAATTGAATACAATACCTAATTTTGATTTTTTTTAAAAAAAATATTATAAATAAATATCAAGATAGATCTAGAATGGGAGTAAGATGGGAATAAGATGAAACAAGGGCGTTTCATTGCATGCACCGGGTCAAGACGTCTAAGCCAACCCGTTTAGGATGCCTATCGGATCAAGGACTGCCATTTCTTGCTGCCTCCAAAGTTGGCCTCTTAACGGTGAGACGTGAAGTGATACACCTTGAAACGACCAACCAATCAATGGTCAATTGTCAAATTTTTTTTGAAAGTATGGTTGATGGTGCTTGATCATCATGAGCTGACGTCCTTGAGCGCCAACTGGTACGCCACCAAAGAAGTTTCAAGGGCTTTCCTTCATCTTCAAAGCCTGCAAGAAGTTTCAAAGGCCGGATATTTCGACAGGGATCCTCCGAGCTCAAGTTAATGATCAGAACCATAGCAGTATGCTTTTTTGAGTTTGAAAGAGATGGATTGTAGAACCGATTGAGTCCCCAGCTTCTTCCTCCCCTTACCTGCCTTTTATTCCCCTCTTCAGTTTGTCTGGCTTGCTCGCTCAGATCGGGATCTCATGATGGGCTAGTGCTTTTACAGATAGAATGTCAGAGCTGGTCGGATTGGATCCGCATCTTTCGATTCTAAATGATTGGCGCTTTATAGCAGGTAACCACCTTTTAGGTTTATTCAGTCAGGGTCATTAAATTTAACTAATGATTTTTTGGGCCTTAGTGGCTTTTCTAACCCGAGATGATTGTCACTTTATAATCTCCTTTTGAGGCTTATTCAGTCAGGATCATTAAATTTTGCTAATAACTTTTTGGGCCTTAGTGGCTTTTCTGACCCGAGGTGATTGACACTTTACAGCAGATAATCAGCTTTTGAAGCTTATTCAGTCAAGGTCATTAAATTTTGCTAATAACTTTTTGGGCCTTAGTGGCTTTTCTAACCCAAGGTAATTGGTACTTTATAGTAGATAATCACCTTTTGAGGCTTATTCAGTCATGGTCATTAAATTTTACTAATGACTTTTTGGGTCTTAGTGGCCTTTCTGACCCGAGGTGATTGACACTTTACAACAGATAATCATCTTTTGAGGCTTATTCAGTCAGAGTCATTAAATTTTGCTAATGACTTTTTGGGCCTTAGCTTTTGACCCAAAGTGATTGGCACTTTACAGCAGATAATCACCTTTTAAGGCTTACTCAATCAGGATCATTAAATTTTGCTAATGATTTTTTAGGCCTTAGTGGCTTTTCTGACTCGAGGTGATTAGCACTTTACAGCAAATAATCACCTTTTGAGGCTTATTTAACCAGGATTATTAATGTCGCCAGATGGGTCATAACTTTTTGGGGCTCATGTGGGAACTGACAGTTCCTATCTTATTAAGCCTACAGGGATCGAGGATGGTGGACGAGCTCGGCCTTGTCCATGCAAGGGCCTATTCGAAAAGCTGAAATGAACCATGAGGATAAGATAAAAAGGGCATCAATACCTTTTTGGTAGCCGGGGCCGCCTGGGAATCGTCTTGGGCCATCTAGGGGCTGCTTCCGTAGCTGGGACCGCCTAAGAACCGCCTTGGGCCGTCTAGGGGCCACTTCCATAGCTGGGGCCGCCTAGGGGCCGCTTCTATAGGTGGAGCCGCCTAGGAACCGTCTTGGGCCATCTAGGGGCTGGTTCTCTAGTTGGGACCGTCTAGAAACTACCTTGGGCCGTCTAGGGGCCTCTTCTGTAACTGGGGCCGTCTAGGAACCGCTTTGGGCCGTCTAGAGGCTGCTTCTGTAGCTGAGGCCATCTAGGAACCGCCTTGGGCCGTCTAGGGACCACTTCCGTAGTTGAAGCCGCCTAGGAACCGCTTTGGGCTGTCTAGGGGCCGAGTATGTAGCTGGAGCCGCTTAAGAACCACCTTGAGCCATCTAGGGGCCGCTTCCGTAGCTAAGGCCGTCTAGGAACCGCTTTGGACTGTTTAGGAGCCACTTAAAAACCACCTTGAGCCATCTAGGGGCCACATCAACGGCCAAAATGCTTGAATTCATAATCTAGAACATCAAAAGATAGGAGTCTTCCTGTGTGAAAGCTCGCCCATCGAGTTCTCTCTCCCTCTCTCTCTCTCTCTCTCTCTCTCTCTATATATATATAGCTAGGGGTTTGCTTATTTTGTTAGTGAGAATTTATTTGAAACAGAACACTAAATTCTCCTCTAAAACCTTGAAGTCAAAATTAGTTAAAGAAGGAAGGCTGCGTGGTTTATCATTTTTTTTTCCTTGATGTTTCGAACATGGAAATAGACTTTTTCCATGCCATTCTGATGTGGGTCTTCACAGCAAAAAAAAAAAAAAAAAAGGGATGACGGAAGGTAATCTTACGGCGCTATCGATCGGATTATAAGATCTATGCGAAAGATTAATCAAATTTATGATATAGGTCTACTCTTCCTGGTGGAATTTTAGAGAAAATAATGGTTTGGTGACGTCCAAAAGTCTACGCTACCGCACGGCGTTTTTTCGTGAGCTCCTTCACAGCGCGGGCGTTTGCCTTTTTGCTTTCGTACGTCATCTATGTAACGGGCCGTCATTACCTTTCCACTGCTAAATTTGCTGCGATGCATTAAGTCCTAGTCTATAAGACATGTTTGGGTTTAGAATTGTTCAGTATATATACTAAAAGGTAAATAAGATAAGTTAAAATCAAGGACAGATATATCACTAGTAGAAAAAAAAAATTTTAGCGACCGCTTAACGACCGCCACAAGTTAAAAAGCAGTCGCTAATAGTTTTTAGCGACCGCTTAGCGACCGCCACATGCTGGCCGCCAGAAACTCATCGCTAAAGGCTTTTAGCGACCGCCATTGGCGGTCGCTATAGTATTAGCAACCGCTTGAGTGACCGCTAGATGGGGGGGCAGAAATGACTATTAGCGACTGCCTGAAGGGCCTTTGGTGACCGCAAACACTACAAGAAAATACTGAAATAGCGACGCAAATTTAGCGACGCATATTTGCGTCGCTAAATTGCGACCACTTTGCGACGCCTTTGTGACAACAAATATTGCGACGCATTAGCGACTCATTAGCGACTCAATTAACCAAAAAATCAAAAAAAAAATTAAATTTTTAATATTGCGACGCAAATATTGCATCGCAATATTTTTAAATTAATTTTTATGAAATATAAATATCAATAAAATATTGCGACGCAATATTTGCGTCGCAATGTTTTTAACAGAATTAAATATTTAAATAGCGACGCAATAAAATAGATAATTAGAAAAATTATTTTTAATTTAGCGACGCACCAATTGCGTCGCAATAATTGAAATGAAATTAAATTTTATAAAATCTAATTATCGGAAAAAAATATTGCGACGCATCACAGTGCGTCGCAATGTTTTTAAAAGAATTAAATATATTAAATAGCGACGCATTAGCGATGCAATAAAATTAGAAAATAGAAAAAATATTTTTAATTTAGCGACGCAATAATTGCGTCGCAAATAATTTAAATGGAATTATATTTTTTACAGTATTAATATTTTTAAAAATATTGCGACGCATCACAGTGCGTCGCAATGATTTTAAAAGAATTAAATATATTAAATAGCGACGCATTAGCGATGCAATAAAATTAGAAAATAGAAAAATTATTTTTAATTTAGCGACGCAATAATTGCATCGCAAATAATTTAAATGGAATTATATTTTTATAGTATTAATATTTTTAAAAATATTGCGACGCCAATCAGTGCGTCGCAATATTTTGAAAAGAATTAAATATTTTAAATAGCGACGCCTTAGCGATGCAATAAACTAGAAAAATAGAAAAATTATTTTTAATTTAGCGATGAAACAATTGTGTCGTAAATAATTTAAATGGAATTATATTTTTTACAGTATTAATATTTTAAAAAGATTGCGACGCCACCCAGTGCGTCGCAATTTTGAAAAAAATTAAATATTTTAAATAGCGACGCATTAGCGATGCAATAAACCAGAAATAAATTAAAATTATTTTTAATTTAGCAACGCAATAACTGCGTCGCAATTATTTTAAATAAAATTTAATTTTATAAATTATAAATATGAGAAAAAATAATTACGACGTAACACAGTGAGTTGCAATGTTTTTAAAAAATTAATTATGTTAAATAGCGACGCATTAGCGATGTAATAAGCCAAAATATTAATTAGGAAAATTATGTTTTAATATAGCGACGTACTTGTTGCATCGTAATTATTAGAATTAAAGTTAATTTTTTATATATTATAATTATCATATTAAAAAAAATACGACGCAACCCTTTGCGTCGTTATATATTTAAAAAATTAATTATGTTAAATAGCGATCGATCCAAAATCGATCGTGACCGATCAGAATAAGGGCTTGGATCGATCGCAACCCTCGGATCGTCGCCAATCGGACCGATCGCCACGTTTCGAGATCGATCGTGGCCGATTGGGATCAGGGCTTGGATCGATCGCAACCGTTGGATCGTTGCCGATCTCGGACGGATCGCCACGGTCCGAGATTGGTCGTGGCCGATCGGGATCAAGGCTTGGATCGATCGCAACCATCGGATCTTTGCCGATCGGACCGATTGCCGCGGTCCGCGATCGGTCGTCGCCGATAGGGATCAGGGCTTGGATCAATCGCAACCGTTGGATCATCGCCGATCTCGGACGGATCGCCACGGTCCGAGATCGGTCATGGCCGATCGGGATCAGGGCTTGGATCGATCGCAACCGTCGGATCGTCGCCGATCTCGGACGGATTACAACTGTCCGAGATAGGTCGTGGCCGATCGGGATCAGGGCTTGGATCGATCGCAACCGTCGGATCTTTACCGATCGGAGCGATTGCCGCGGTCCGCGATCGGTCATCTTCGATCGGGATCAGGGCTTGGATCGATCGCAACCCTCGGATCGTCGCCGATCGGACGGATCGCCACGGTCCGAGATCGGTCGTGGCCGATCGGGATCAGGGCTTGGATCGATCGCAACCGTCGGATCGTCGCCGATCTCGGACGGATTGCAACTGTCCGAGATAGGTTGTGGCCGATCGGGATCAGGGCTTCGATCGATCGCAACCATCAGATCTTTGCCGATCGGACCGATTGCCGCGGTCCGCGATCGGTCGTCGCCGTTCGGGATCAGGGCTTGGATCGATCGCAACCGTTGGATCGTCGCCGATCTCGGACGGATCGCCACGGTCCGAGATCAGTGACGACCGATCGGGATCAGGGCTTGGATCGATCGCAACCGTTGGATCGTCGCCGATCTCGGACGGATCGCCACGGTCCGAGATCGGTCATGGCCGATCGGGATCAGGGCTTGGATCGATCGCAACCGTCGGATCTTTGCCGATCGGACCGATTGCCGCGGTCCACGATCGGTCATCGCCGATCGGGATCAGGGCTTGGATCGATCGCAACCGTTGGATCGTCGCCGATCTCGGACGGATCGCCACGGTCCGAGATCGGTCATGGCCGATCGGGATCAGGGCTTGGATCGATCGCAACCGTCGGATCTTTGCCGATCGGACTGATTGCCACGGTCCGCGATCGGTCGTCGCCGATCGGGATCAGGGCTTGGATCGATCGCAACCGTTGGATCGTCGCGATCTTGGACGGATCGCCACGGTCCGAGATCGGTCGTGGCCGATCGGGATCAGGGCTTGGATCGATCGCAACCCTCGGATCGTCGCCAATCGGACGGATCGCCGCAGTTCGAGATCTGTCATGGCCGATCGGGATCAGGGCTTGGATCGATCGCAACCCTCGGATCGTCGCCGATCGGACGGATCGCCGGTCCGAGATCGGTCGTGGCCGATCGGGATCAGGGCTTGGATCGATCGCAATCGTCGGATCTTTGCCGATCGGACCGATTACCGCGGTCCGCGATCGGTCGTCGCCGATCGGGATCAGGGCTTGGATCGATCGCAACCGTTGGATCGTCGCCGATCTCGGACGGATCGCCACGGTCCGAGATCGGCGACGACCGATCTGGATCAGGGCTTGGATCGATCGCAACCCTCGGATCGTCGCCGATCGGACGGATCGCCGCGGTTCGAGATCGTCATGGCCGATCGGGATCAGGGCTTGGATCGATCGCAACCGTTGGATCATCGCCGATCTCGGACGGATCGCCACGGTCCGAGATCGGTCGTGGCCAATCGGGATCAGGGCTTGGATCGATCGCAACCGTCGGATCGTCGCCGATCGTCGCAATATTTTTTAAATAAATTTATGTAATTAAAATTTTATAAAATAAATTGCGACGCCATTTATCGTCGCAATTATTAACATTAATTATAAATATCATTTATAAATATTAACAAATTATTGCGACGCCTTAGTGACACAGTTTAAAAAAAATTAAACAAATATTGCGACAAAATATATGCGTCGCAATATTATTAGAATACATATAGCTGATTAAAATATTAAAAATATTGCGACGCAATTTTTTTATCGCAATTATTATAATAAATTTAAATATTTTCATTTAAAAATATTTAAAAATAATTGCGACGCACTGCTTGCGTCGCAATATATGTAATAAGTTTTTATTTTAATCAATTTAAATTATTAAAAAAATATTGCGACGCCTTAGCGACGCAATTATTAGAAAATAAAATATTTTTCCCGCCAGATGATGGCGCCAATTTAGCGACTCGTTAGCGACGCATTTATTGGCGTCGCTATGTTTTCAGAAAATTATTATAAACATGTATTAACGATGGATTAGCGACGCCCTATTGCGTCGCTAAGACAAAAAAAAAAAAATTTGCGACGAAAATTGCGACGCAATTTTCGCGTCGCTAATTACCTATATTTAAGCCGGGCCCTTTCTCCTTTCCTCCTTCCCATCTTGACCTAACGCCGCCGCCGTGACCCGCTCGAACTCCGGCGCATCCCCGTCCTCCGGCTACCCGGCGAACTCATCGACTCCGGCTACCCGGCGATCTCATCTCAACCAAGGTTAGCCCCAATAATCTTAAAAAAAATTTATTTTTTTTTATTGATTTCCCTCCGGCCACGGCCGCTGCCGTGGCCGGCAGTGGCCTGGCCACGGTGGCCAGGCCACTGTAATAAAAAAAAATTTTTTTTTTTTTTAACAGGGGGGAGGGGAGGAAACCCCCCCCCGCCCCCCTTTTTTCTTGTCCGGCCACGGCCGTGGCCGCGGCCGGACAAGGCGGCCACGGCCGCTGCCGTGGCCTGGCCACGGTGGCCAGGCCACTGTAATAAAAAAAATTTTTTTTTTTTTTAACAGGGGGGAGGGGAGGAAACCCCCCCCCCCCCCTTTTTTTTCTTGTCCGGCCACGGCCGTGGCCGCGGCCGGACAAGGCGGCCACGGCCGCTGCCGTGGCCGTCTTCTCCGGCCACGGCCGCTGCCGTGGCCGGCAGTGGCCTGGCCACGGTGGCCAGGCCACTGTAAAAAAAAAAAAAATTTTTTTAACAGGGGGGGAGGGGAGGAAACCCCCCCCCCCCCCCCCCTTTGTTTTCTTGTCCGGCCACGGCCGCTGCCGTGGCCGGCAGTGGCCTGGCCACGGTGGCCAGGCCACTGTAAAAAAAAAAATTTTTTTTTTTAACAGGGGGGGGGGGGAGGAAACCCCCCCCCCCCCCCCCCCTTTCTTTTCTTGTCCGGCCACGGCCGCTGCCGTGGCCGGCAGTGGCCTGGCCACGGTGACAAAAAAAAAAATTTTTAACAGGGGGGGAGGGGGGAAACCCCCCCCCCCCTTTCTTTTCTTGTCCGGCCACGGCCGCTGCCGTGGCCGCAGTGGCCTGGCCTTGGTGGCCAGGCCACTGTAAAAAAAAAAAAAAAAAAATTTAACAGGGGGGGGGGGGGGAAACCCCCCCCCCTTTCTTTTCTTGTCCGGCCACGGCACGGTGGCCAGGCCACTGTGAAAAAAAAAAAAAAAAAAAATTTTAGCAGGGGGGAGGGATTCCAATAATATTTGCTAAATTTAAATTATTATTTAATTTACATATATTTATGCAATAATTAATTTAAGCAGAATGTTTATGACAATAGTATTTGTGCATTTATACTCATTTACATTTGTTATGTTTGATTATTTATATTTGCTGCAAACTTGATGCATTATTTAAATATTAAATAAAATGTTTTGTTGTATATTATTTAATTTCCAGCAACAAATTACTAGTTTCAATGATTTACATTTTAGTATTCGCAAACATTTGTATTTGACACAATAATCTTAAAAAAGTTAGTGATTACATGTATAATTCACAAGATGTTAAGAATAACAAGCATAAGTTCGATTGTCTTCGGACTTTCATAATCACAGCACTTTAATTAACCTTTAGACCCGTTTGAGAATTTGTAAGCCTTAGTCTTGCAAATTCTCAAATTGTCCTGGTGGACAGTTTGGGAATATTTCTTGTGACATGTTAGTCTGCTAGTAATCATCGTGGGGTGAGATTTCGGTTTGCATTTGCTCATACGTTCTCCTAGTGTGGCTTATATACCACACATGTAGGAGAACATATGGGGAAATGCTGCCGAAATTTCAATGTTGCCGATCGATGATAATTAATAGCAGAATAACATATCACAAAAAATATTCTTGAATGGGATAGGGCCTTACCTTGTAGACATGGAGTGAAGGTAGAATTATTTAAGACACTTGAATTCTTGTGAAGTCTAATGACTAAACGCATCGCCTTATGGCCCGACACAAACTCAAGCCCTCTCTTTAGCCATTAACCTATGCATCGGTCCTTCCTAGCAATTGGTTGTAATTATATTAGTACATAAATATATCTAAATTATTTGCGTACTTATAAATGATTTAATTGGTTGTAATTAACCTTAATTAGTTGTGCCCAAGAAATAATTTAGATATATATGTATTAATACTAATATAGTTTTATTTTTTGGTTTTAATTAATGCTTTACCAGACTTTGTATAAGTCGGACAAAAATGAGCGGGACTCGCTCATGGATGTATGCAAGGATAAAAGATGGCTTGCTGAATCCAGATTTTCTGAATGGATTGGAAGAGTTTATCGCATTTGCATGTAGCCAACCTGAATGGATGGATGGGCCTAGGATTAGGTGCCCATGCAACTTCCACAGGTGTCAGAATAAAGCCTACAGAGATGTGGAAACTGTTAAGGTGCATTTGTGTAAGAAGGGTTTTGTGCCTGATTACTATGTTTGGTACTGTCATGGTGAACCAGAGGATATTCCAGCAGTTGTTATAGGCGAACAAGAGTCAATTCCCGTAGAAGAACCATTTGTGAATTTAAACACATATGAACAAATGGTTATGAATGCATCGGGTAATGACTTCAATCAGAATACATTTATGGAAGAACCAAACCCAGAAGCACAACAATTTTACGATATGTTGAGTGCTGCCAATCAAGAATTGTATCCTGGGTGTGAGGGTCATTCCCAGTTCTCTACAGCTGCTCGAATGTTGAATATTAAGGCAGAACATCGATTATCAGAAAAGGCGTTCAATTCTGTAGCTGAGTTAATCAAAGAAATTCTGCCAAATGATAATGTTGCCGCAGACAGTTTTTACGCAACAAAGAAGTTGTTGCGTGGGCTTGGGCTTCCAGTTAATAAGATCGATTGTTGCTTGAACAATTGTATGATATTTTGGGGTGAAGACTCAGAGCTGAGATGGTGTAAGATTTGTGGGCAATCGAGGTTCAAAAACACCGAAGGAGGAGCCGGTACAAGTAGGAGGAAAAGTGTGCCTTACAAGAGGATGCATTACTTTCCTCTTACCCCACGCCTGCAGAGATTATATAGATCTGAGGCAACAGCTGCTGATATGAGATGGCATGCCGAACATGAATCTAAAGAGGATGAAATGCGGCATCCATCAGATTCAAAGGCTTGGAAGCAGTTCAATGAAAATCATCCTGTTTTCGCTGAAGATATAAGGAATGTGAGATTAGGTCTTTGTACCGATGGCTTCCAACCATTTGGTCAAGGGGGCAACAGTATTCATGTTGGCCTGTGATACTGACTGTATATAACCTTCCTCCGTGGAAGTGCATGAAAGATCCTGCAATGTTTTTAACCGTTTTGGTTCCAGGACCATCAAATCCTAAGGAAAAGATTGATGTCTTTCTGCAACCGTTGGTGGCCGAATTGAAAATGTTGTGGGAAACAGGAGTGGTAGCCTACGACATTTCTATGAAACAAAATTTCTTAATGAGAGCTGCTTTGATGTGGACAATAAGTGATTTTCCGGCATATGCAATGTTGTCTGGTTGGAGCACTGCTGGACGTCTGGCATGCCCTCATTGCATGTATGATTCGGATGCATTTACATTGCAGAAGAGTGGTAAGCAGTCATGGTTTGATAACCATAGGAAGTTCTTGCCACCAAATCATCCTTACAGGCGTAACTTGATCGCCTTCCGGAAGAACAAAGCAGTCACAAAATTTGCCGAACCGGTTAGGTCCGGCACGGATCTATTTGATTCTATAGAGAATTTGGGGTTGATGTATGCATGGGAACCAGATGCAGATAGAATAAATAGCCGTATATGTAAAGAACATAACTGGAAGAAGCGAAGTATATTTTGGGATTTGCCTTATTGGAGCACAAATCTCATCCGGCACAACTTGGATGTCATGCATATAGAGAAAAATTTCTTTGATAACATATTTAACACGGTGCTAAACATCCCGGGAAAAACAAAAGATACTGCAAAGTCAAGAGAAGAACTTAATCAGTACTGTAGAAGAGGTGATTTGAGAAGGAGTGCCGATGGGACCTATCCTAAAGCATGTTACACTCTTGACAGAAATTCACGAGAAGTTTTATGTAACTGGCTAAGAGGGTTAAAATTTCCAGATGGTTATGCCTCAAATATCGGTAGGTGTGTGGACATGCATAAGCTCAAGTTGTTCGGCATGAAGAGCCATGACTGCCATGTTTTCATGCAACGATTATTACCTATAGCTTTTCGTGAGTTGCTTCCGCAACATGTCTGGAAGGCAATTACGGAGCTCAGCTTATTCTTCAAGGAGTTATCTGCCGCAGTCATTACTTCTGCATCAATGGCAAGGCTTGAGGAGGAAATTCCAATTATTTTATGCAAGCTTGAGCGAATATTTCCTCCCAGTTTTTTTGACTCAATGGAGCATTTACCGGTTCACTTGCCATACGAAGCGAGCATAGCTGGTCCTGTGCAGTATCGCTGGATGTATCCATTCGAGAGGTAAATATATACATCATTAAGATATGTTGACATTTGAAATATTATTTCATTGCTTGAAAAATTCGTTAATTTTTTGTTGCAACTTTACATATAGGTATCTTAAGAAGTTAAAAAATAATGTGCGTAATAAGGCAAGGGTTGAAGGTTCTATATGCAATGCACACTTGGTCGAAGAAGTTTCAGCTTTTGCCTCGCATTACTTTGAGGGTCACGTCCACACGAGGAGCCGAAATCATGGTCGTAACGATGACGTATGTGTGGACGAAGCAGAAGCTAATGACGGTAGAATATCAATTTTTAAAGCTATCGGCCGTTCATTTGGTGGGCAGAAGTCAAGAAATCTTAGCGATATGGAGTATAATGCAGCACATTATTACATCCTAATGAACTGTCGAGAAGTCGATCCATATATTGAGTAAGTGTATACTTCAATGCTAAATTGAAAATTTAAATTTATATAATAATATACCATAATATTTAATTTCTAACAGTAGTTTTCATCCTTTTCATCCCATAAGGATGTTTTGTGATAGACAACGACAGATGAATCCCGACATCAGTCAAGTTGCAATTGGGCAGAAATTAGAAACGGAGTTTGCTTACTGGTTTTATGAATTTGTGAGTAGTATCACTCAATCAATTTCGATAATGGCAATTATTTTTTGAATTGGATGTCAATAGCTTATTAATTTATAGGTCAACGGTCCATGGTCGACAACCGACAATATTTTCATTAAATGTCTATCGCAATGGCCATTGAAGACCGTAACAACCTCTACTGGCTATTTTGTAAATGGGTACAAATTTCAGATTGAACGATTAGCAGCTTCAAGAGGCACTCAGAACTGGGGCGTGTGTGTAAAAGGAGAAAGTGTTGGAGCAAATATGCAGGATTATTATGGAAAGTTAGTAGAGGTGGTTGAAGTTGAATATCCCGGTTGGCCTTTAAAACGAACCGTATTGTTTCGTTGTGATTGGTTCGATCCGATAATTCCTGTGGGCAAAAGGGTTCATAACGACTATAATTTGGTTGAAGTGAACCATCGACGAAGATTACAGAAATATGACCCATTCATCCTTGCATCCCAAGCTCAGCAAGTCTTTTACTGCGGATATCCAAGTTTGCGCAACGACAAGCGAGATTGGTGGGCCGTTTCTAAAATCGTCCCACGTTCAACAATCGTATTAGAGGAGAGTTCATCAAGTCAATCAGCCGAGTGCCCTGCATTTCAAGAGGATGAGATGGAACTGCATGCAATTGAGGACGACACAAGAGCTCCTGAAACATCACTTAGAGATCCAAGTGGTGATGTCCAAGAAATTGCGGATGCAAATGTTCGGTTTCCTTCCGATAATGAAACTGATTCGCAATCCGATACGGCATCGGATGTTGAACCAACATTTCACGAAACAAATGACACCGATTAAACATAAAGGTTTTTTAAAATTTAACTTTTTTTTATAAGTGTTAAATTCTTACATAGTCAATCATTAATCGTAATTTAATTGTGTGAATCCTTAGTATTTTCAGTATGAGGGGCAGAGGTAGATCTACCGACGACAGATTGGGTGAGCAGAGACGTAGTTTGGATCCTTCGACATCAGATCACATGAGCGTCGGAGATGGAGAGTTTGGATCTCCAGCAGAGGCGCAGCCTTCGACCTCTGCAGCAGTATTACCATCTACCCGATCGGCACAGACCTCCGAGAGTTCTTCCACCTTCGGCCACTTTACTTCGACTTGATGCTCAGGGGATGTAAGTATATATAATTACAAATATTTGTTAATGTTTTTAAGTCATTAACTTATAAACTTGCATTTTTTTAACAGATTCATTGAGCAGCATCATGTCTCCAGCCACATCAGCGCCGTTTTTCAGAGGCGTGCAGATCCCAGTGGCTACGATTGGCGCCACGTATCGCCGGCCACGAGGGAGTTTTATTTTTCCGAGTTTCAGGTAAACTTATTAAATACAATTTAGCAGTGATATATAATTCTTTAAAGTTAATAAATTCAGAAACTAACTGTTTATTTTAATGCAGAAAAAATTTACGTGGGATCCTGCCACCCATGATGCCATTAGGGCAGCATGGGAGGCTCTGACGCGACGCCGATACTCCGACATGCTTCATCGTTGGAGGTCGTCGGGTCAGCGTCCTGCGCACGTGCCAGAGGGTATTTGGCACGAGTGGCAGCAGGCCTGGGAGTCCGATGGCTGGCGCAGGAGGTCCGCATCAGCCAGCACGAACCGCCGATCTGAGAAGGGCGGTCGTGGCACGGGTCTCTCCGTCATACATCGGGCTCCATTTCGATTCAGGAGCACAGACGGCGTATGGTAAGAAAACATAAATATTTTAATTACTATTTTAGTTATTTACAAATATTTTATTAATATCATTTTTTTATTGTTATAGACTGAGCAGGAGGGCGGAGATCCTGGTGAGTTTCGTCTATTCAGGGCGACACACACCAGGAGGGACGGCTCCTGGGTCGATACGCGATCACGGGAGGTTGCGGTAAGAAATTAGATTTATGTAGTATCTGTTTAATTTTTAAAATTTTATTTCTAGAAATTTATTAACTCATTTATTGATTTCATAATTTCAAGACACGAGTCGAGGAGCTTCGATCCCAGGCATCGCAGGTCGACTCTACTGATGGGGAGACGCCCGTCGAACTCTCAGCAGAGGAGAGTCGACGTGTGTTTTTGGAGGCTGTTGGTGCCCAGCCACGAGACCGCAGGGTCTATGGTATGGGCACTAGAGCTTCTACATTTTTTCCCCATCAGGCCTCCAGCTCGCGAGTTCCTGCTGATCTTCCTCCCGAGCGTTTAGAGGAGCTTCGCAGATCTATTGCAGAGGAGCTTCGCCAGGAGGTCGAGCAGGATTTTGAGGATCGTATGCGAGGCCGGGATCAGGAGGTTGCAGACATGCGAGATGAGATGCATATTTGCGGGATATGGTTAGACGCTTGTCGCAGAGTCTTCAGCCTCCACAGCCTCCACGTGATCATTCAGATTCTTGATGTATTTTTTTTTTTTTTTTATGTTGTAAAAACTTCAAAATTTTAATATATAAATTATTTTTTGAAATTTATTATTGTTTGGATTGAGTGAAAAATGTTTGTATCAATATTTAGATTTAGCGAAATTGAATTAACCGTTTTAATTTTTAATCATTTAAATATTTTTAAAAAAAAATTTGCGACGCATTAGCGACTGATATTGGATCGCTAATATTTTAAAATAATTTTTATTTGTAACGCATTAGCGACTCAAATTGCGTCGCTATTATACCAAAATTATTATTATTAAATATTGCGACGCATCTGGATGAGTCGCAATTTTGCGTGCGTTGCAATATTTAATAATAATTTTTTTAAAAAAATTAATTTTAAATATTGCAACACAAATTAGTGCGTCGCAATATTTATAATAATTTTTTTAAAAAATTAATTTTAAATATTGCGACGCAAATTAGTGCGTCGCAATATTTAATAATAATTTTTTTAAAAATTAATTTTAAATTTGCGATGCAATTTAATGAGGCGCAATGCGACGCAGTTTCATGCGTCGCAATATTGCGACGCAATGTGGCGTCGCAAGAGCGTCGCAGAGAGTCGCAATATTGCGATGCAATTGCGACAAAAGGGTATTGCGACGGACAGTTGAGCGACGCCCTCGTTGCGTCGCTATTGCGTCGCAATATCATGTTTAGCGACGCAATTGCGACGCATTTGGGCATCGCAATATTTAAAATCTCTTGTAGTGCAAGGCGGTCGCTAATACTATATATTTTTTATTTTTTTATTTTTTATTTTCTATTCTGATGCATTGATAGCGACGTCCTTTTGAGCCATTTGCGACTGCCTAAGCGGTCGCTAATACTGGATTTTGTTATTTTTTTAATTCATTTTATTTTTGGTTATTGAATTTTTTTTGTTTGGGTACCTGTACCTATTTTACAAAATTATATAAACTAAATATTAAAATTAAATTATACACGCACAATAAAAGATAAGCTAATAAAAAAATTATTTATCTATATTAATAAATCTGCAATGTCTTTGATTTCCAATCCCCCCAAAAAAAAATCTAATACAATTTCCTAGAAAAAAACATAAAGAAGACAGTAGTCCCAATGCAGCACCAGTCAATCAACCTAAAACAAAAAATTAAATTTATTAGTCAATAAAACATAAATATAATTAAATATAATTATGTAAAATAAATATTAAAAGTGATACAATTCAAAAATGTAAAAATAAAATTATTATGTACGATTTTATACGCCTCGAGTATCCGATTCACGCTCCATTTGTTCCTACAAGTCACTAATGGCGTAGACATCGTGCTCCTCAAGTTTGACTAGCATCGGACCTCGTATGCTCCGTTTGGGCCGTTAGAGGCCAAGTTCGGTTTTCTATGTTTTAAGTTTCAACTTAAACGTACATTGTCCTATTCCGGGCCCCTTGAGTGTCCGATTCACGTATCGTTTGTTCCTACAATTCACTAATGGCATAGAGATCGTGCTCCTCAAGTTTGACGAGCATTGGACCTCGTATGCTGCGTTTGGGACGTTAGAGGCCAAGTTCAGTTTTCTAAATTTTAAGTTTCAACTTAAACGTACATTGTCCTATTCCGAGCCCCTCGAGTGTCCGATTCACGCGTCGTTTGTTCCTACAGGTCACTAAGTGTCTCTATTAATGTGCATAAAGACTAACAAGGAATATATAGATACAGCTGAAAATGGAGTACGATACATTCTTCCACATATACTTAGATTATTTAGAAATTAATAAACTTAAAATATATTCATAAACTCATACCCGATTCTATTCATTTGAGCCTACTTGATCAGGTATGCCCTCACCAACTGACTCATGTCTCGCCTGGTGACCATGCCAGCGTTTGGGGCCTACAATATTACAGTATATGATTAACAACAGAATAAATAATATATATTTTAACAGTAATTAAATTAATTTTAAATACATATGTCTTCAATTATGAACCTGAGTATGAATCGGTGGATCTGAATCATCAGCTATAGGGACACCACTCTGAGCTAGTCGATGCTATAGCTCCGCCTTAAATGCCTACACCTGTTCCTGTACCTGAGCCTGCACCTTGGCCTGCATCTCAACCTGCATCCTTACCTGAAGATCCTCGACACACGCCTCCATCTGCTAGTGAAGAGACTGGATCAGCTCAGCCACCTTCTCGTCAGTTCGTATGCGTGAGCCCTGGGATGAACTACATCCGGATGACTCCGCTCGCATGATAGTCGAACGTGGTATGCCCGTGCCGTATGTAAGTGTGTATCCGTGCCCATCCTGGCCTATGATGGTATGGAATATCTCATCCCGCCTAGCAACTACCTGTCGCTCTTCCTCTGGCAGCTCGGCCAATCGAGACTCAAACTGGGCCTGTATGCAAGAAAGCAACCAAATTAGAATAGTAAATCAATAAATCTCATAATAGGTTAAAAAAAGTATTGTGTAAAGGTAAATACTTACTAAAGTAAGAAGTGAGACAGGGCCTTGGTTCAATTCTCTTTGAGTCCCCATGCCATTCTTTTTTCCCTCTGAAGAGAGACAGAGGAGGTGAAATCTCAAAAAACATTTCCTATATAATTTGCAATGCGAGAAGCTACCAAGATTAGATGAATGACATCAACATGAGCTTCCCATTTGGTTATCTAGTTAATCAAAGCTTTAGAGCCACCTTCCCAAAAAAATATGAGATGCCCAAAGAATAGTTGAAGGATAAATGAGACCTTCTCGAGTCCCTCTTTAAGATGAAATAGTCAAGCATTTATTATTTATTAATGACTTTAAGATGACTTATCTTCTAAGGACTATCAATCTTGTTTTAATTTCTTCATTTAGGACCGGGTCCAATAAATCGTTACTCTTCTAGAAGTCCAAAATTCCAGGTAGTACAAAAAGGAGAACTAATTAGACCCATATAAATAAAAGGATCCAAGGAGACCTTTAATTAAATAAAAATAATTCAAAAGAGTGGAACAAGAGGTCATTAATTTAAAAGAGATTATTTTTAATGACTCCAACAACTCAACGGATCCGGTCCAAAATTGCACTTCAAATTAGGTAGGGCTTAAACTCTTGCTCAATTATGTATTCATAAAAGGACAAAACATAGATGTGTTAAATTTTAAAAATAAAAATAAAGTTTAAAAGTAAAAATAAATTTATTTTTTCATCCTTGCAATATATCAATGCATGTTTATACATGAAAATAAATCAGTAGTGTGTGAGTGGCTGATTATATTCAGTAGAAAATGAAAACTCAAATACGAATGAGTTAAAAGTCAGGCCTGGGAGGCGGTTTCAACCACAGCCCTAAAGGAGAACCGGCCCGCTTCTCGTGCGAAGAACTTTGGACCTCAACCCTCCTTCAAGGTACAACCCGAGAGCCTGAACTCCTACGTTCGCCGGCGGCACGATCTCAACGAACGTCAATCAACTATCTTCAACACAATTCGAAGAAACAAAAAACTGAAATGTAGAAACAAAAAAAACTTGTTGTGGTTCTACCCCAAAATTTTTAACCTTTGAAACCCTATTTATAGATTTTTTTTTTAAACGGTCAAAATATTTTTTTTTTAATTGCTAGGGAATTTATTTATTTTTTTATTTAAAACAGCCGAACGTTCGGCCGTTTTGTTTTCAAACGGCCGAACGTTTGAGCAAACATTTTTTTACATTTTTTTTTTTTAATAACGTTGGCGTGGAAACGGCCGAACGTTAACAATCCCCCATAAAAAAAAAAAAAAAAAACAAAGGAATAATAACCAAATAAATTAAATTTAATAAGCAATTTCAAAACTTAAAATTTACTGTGCTTAGTGCAAGTACCTTCTAGGTTTGAACTTGCATTTAGTATAAAATACACACAGTATGAAGATGAGCTGATCATAATGCGGGTTAGCGCTATCTAGGCCATGCGCTTGCCTTGATTTTCATGAAAGTTACTAGGGATTCGCCCCGGTCCCATAGTCGCGGCCTCACGACTACTCTCACTAAGGTAAATCCTCCAAGGGTATGTGCAATGGAATCATACCTTGCTGAATTTACAGCCTTGGATCTATTAAGAGCTATGCTCAACCTAACCGTCATAATAAAGCACCACACCATAGGGATGTGATGGAAACAGATTCCTAAAGCGGTGCTTCCAGATATCACCTCAGAGATCGTTTCCCTTTGAACCTTAACCATGGGTTGCCATGACGGTAGGGGTCCACTCTGGTGACTAATATATGGGCTTAAGCCCCATCCCCCTCGATGTCTCAAACACCGCAGCCTTCGAAAGGCCTTTGGTTAAAAGATCTGCCAAATTATGTTTACATCTTACAAACTGCAGTGATATTGATTCTTTCATTTTATTTCTTATAGATTTATACCTGATCAGGATATGATTATTCATCTTTTTATTGGATGTCTGTTGATTTAACAGATCAATCAGAGCTCTACAATTACAATTTAAACAAATTCAAGAAATATTTGGTAAAAGAATATCTATATCATTTATTAAGTCTTTCAGCCATTGTGCTTCAGTGCAAGTAGTGTCAAGAGCTGTTAGCTTAGACTCTAGAGTACTTCTAGTGATTATAGTTTATTTACATGAGCCCCAAGATACTGCAGCTCCTCTTAAAAGGAAGAGATACCCAGTGGTGGACTTAACATCGAATTTATCTGTTACCCAATTAGCATCACTATATCCCTCAATCACTTCAGGATAACCAGAATACACTAGAGAATAATTTATGGTTCCTTTAAGATATCTAAAAATTCTTTCTAGGGCTTTCCAATATTCTTTACTAGGATTGCTAGTATACCTACTCAATCTGCCTACTGCATAAGCTATGTCTGGACGAGTTCTATTTGAAATATACAATAGGGATCCTATTCTTTGAGAATATCCTAATTGATTAATCGGTTTTCCTTTAGATTGTTAAATTTTAAAAATAAAAATAAAGTTTAAAAGTAAAAATAAATTTATTTCTTCATCCTTGCAATATATCAATGCATGTTTATACATGAAAATAAATCAGTAGTGTGTGAGTGGCTGATTATATTCAGTAGAAAATGAAAACTCAAAATAAGAATGAGTTAAAAGTCAGGCCTGGGAGGCGGTTTCAACCAC